>VZSG01000045.1:1260959-1297120 GCA_013398315.1 Nothoprocta pentlandii
TTTGATTCATGTTGGAAGATATTATTTGCCTTATATTTTGCTTTTGCCAAATTTATTTCAGAACTCCGTAAATCAATTTGAAAGGTAAAGCGAAAAGTACATGTTGTTCAGCATAGTAATTCTGAGAATTAAAATGAAAATATATTAATTCTTTAAATGGACAGTCAATCTACATGCTGAAGCTCCATGAGACAGTATAATTTATTATGACTACTTAGGTATTCCTGGTAATGATTCCAAGTGCTTGTTTAGTAGTTTGATATTATAGTGACTGATTTTTTTATTTATTTGAATTCTATAGTATTACCTACAAAGCCCTAGAAGAGGATCTGATAATCAGAGATGTTTCTATACATCTCACCTGCTCTCCAAAGCAAAGATTCCTTCATGTGGTCAGCCCTGTAACTGAGAGAAGTCGTCCTACTGAGCTCCACTGGCCCCACAGTGCGTATATATATGCATTATATACATTATATATATATATATATATATGTACACACATATACTATTTTTCTTAAAATACATGAAAAGCAGACCTGGAAAAGGACAGCTAATATAACTCAGTCCTTTGCAAATGTAGGATTGCTCCCTTCAAAGATCAATTTTAATAGCTAAGTGCATTGAGTATACTAGCTTTAAGGATCAATTTTAATAGCTATGTGCACTGAGTATGCAAAAGAATCTCACTTCTTAGAGGTAAGCTGGAACTTCCCAATGCATTTTAGGATGTTTTCTTGTTTATTACTACTTTTAAATAGCAGTAATTAGTTTTTTTTAGCAGTTTAAAAGAACACCAGAAAATGTAAGTGCACCCCAATTTCATTTTCGAAAAAGAGACAAAGAATTGTTTCAATCAACTAAATTTGCATATCAGCAATTAAACCATAAGATTAAATATTTACTGCTGATTGTTTGAAATTTCGGATGAAAAGCACGTACGGAAATTTCAGAGCATTTTATTTATATAAAATTTCAAAACCTGTTAATATTTGGGGTAACACCAAAAGGCTAACTGAAAGGGTAAAACGATAAACATATTGATCATGATAGATGTATTGATCTGAATGCACACTTGGCTGTATTTAACATGCCCAAGATTTACAGCCTGGGACACATGCAGTCCCTGTAAGCGTGGGAACCTCTAGCAAAGTGAGCAACCTGGGGCAAACCCCAACGGGTGGGCAGCAGCGTATGCGTGGCTCTCCCCACTGCTGGTTCCACCTCTACAGCTACTTGCTAAGGGCAACCACTGGCACAGGGGCTTACCTCACCTACCTCCACAGATCCCTTCCTATTTATACTAGGAAACTAAAAGCTGCCATAGAGTTCTTGACACAGTATGGTAGGAAAGATATTTTTCAAGTTAATAGTGCTTTTATACTTTTGGGAAGGATCTGTATCATCCTAGTCTCCACAAAGACTCAACACTGTGGAGTCCTGCTTCTCCTAATGACCTGCGAGACTCCTCACTGAGCTGCACGAAAGCCCCAGGGCCTCATGACATGAACCTCTACATCGGTTTTAGCCACTGCTACTTCTGCCCAGAAGGTCTTCTTCATATCCAAAACCTTAGATGCCTTCCCTCCCTCCTTGGTGCTTTCAGCTTGTAAAAACAGCCCATCAAAATGAATTAAAGAAAACATTAACCACTATAATCCCTGCCTCATCTTCACTATGGCTCTTTAAGATACAGAGCCACTTATGTGGAGAAACCCTGCCTATGAATGTATACCTTTACTCTTCCCTTCTTGGGACCCATGCTGTGTGTAACAGAATGGGGAACAGCTCTAGAAGAGTCTTTGACCAGGGCGTCCTGCCAACATTTATGTCCTAGCATCTTTTCCTCAGAGAAGCTTGGAAAAAAGCCAGGATCCCATATATATTTTCTGTACTGAGCTTATTATAGAAGATCTTGTATCACAAGATCTTTGATTAGCTACATTAGAGCTTATGTCCTCAGGGATGATTGTCAGCCATTAGGCTTCTGAAAATGTATATTTAGATAGAACAGGGCACTAGCACTTGGAATCCAAGCACTCTTTCAAAATTTTGGGGATGGCAGAAAAAATCAAGTGGCCACCCCCAAAGCATACTCTGCAGAACTGAACATCAGAGAGGGACCAATATATATATATTTTTATATTTACAGTTTCACATTATCAGCTCTGTTCTGGAAGCAGCCTGTTCTAAATTTAGCCAGCTCATTGATTTACAACATTTCGATAATAACATATTAAACCAAAACCAAAGCAAGTGAAGAATAGGAATTTAAATGAAGATTGAATACGTTTTTTCATGATGGACATTACTTAGTGACAAATACTACTGATGACAAAGGATGTAATTGAATGTTACGTACACACAAAAACTAGGCCTTCTGGGATGTCCAAAAACTTTTTTCCTCGCCATAGACCTAAGTCTTCAGCATGGTTATAGCACCATAAGTTAATTAGGAGGCCTAGAACATTTCATAAACACATTTTGCAATATTCTCTCTCTTGCCAAAATGGTGCATCCCATTTTCCAGAATAACGGTCTCCTATCATCTTGCTTCTAACAACTCACCAGTAACTGTACTGAGGTTATAGAGAAAAAAAAAATAACTTTTCTACATTCATTTTAACGCATACTGACCTATTATAGAAGCTGCATAGGATTACTAAATATAAATTTAGGTAAGGCTGTATATGTGATATTTAGTGGAACCAAGTCAGCAGTTTAGGTTTATTGTGTAATATCTTTAGCTTTTATTTCTACAGAAATCTCTTCGGTCCCATGCCTTGACTGTGTTTTGGAATCATTTTCAGCCTGCATGCTCTTAGTTTCACGTTTGTAACACCTGATAGGAGGTGTTAGGGGGGAGGTGTTTCACATGCACCTCACGTACTCCTTCTGAAAAAAATAAGTTATAGTACATCAGAAGTTCTATTTAGAGAATGTTTATGGATTTCCTGGAAACTTTTGCTAACTTCCTTGATGTTTCCCACCTTCATAAACACTACACCATCAAGCTGAGTACCAGAACACCAAATGCTCCAAGCAGACAGAGGGGTTCTGGTCTCACACGGACTGGTTTGATGGGAACCGCAGGATCCATCACATATACAAAGCAGGGAGTTTCTCTTTACTGAGAAAACTAACTATAAGTTTTCCTAACACAGGAAGCTCTAATATTCTGCTACACATAAATATGTGTGGATTAAAATATGCTTAAAAAGATCTCTTCCTCAATTTCAGAAAATGGGCCTCAGATACTCCTCCTTACGACTCAAGGGATCTCAACACCATCAGGCAACAATCCAAGCATTTCAGGAGAAACTACTTCACACGATTCCTTTAAAGGCTGGACGACACCTCCTCCACCCTGTGAAAAGAAGTGCTTCTCTGTCTCTGCTATTGCATATTCCTAGAAAAGCATTAATCTATTATTATATTTCCCCCCCTGTACTGTACTATTGCTATTGGTCCTGCTATTTTTTAGTTGCACCAATATGCTCAGTCACATTGGGAAGTCTACAAAACTGGATTGCTGGGAATGAAGGGGACAAATTACCAAGTGCTGCCTTTGTCCCATCTTCTCCCTGAAAACTGGAATATTTGTGCTTTACACAGCACACGATGAAGAACAAAATTTTGTCACGCACATAATCTAATCCAAGTCTTCTAGAAGTTATAAGCCACCTTTTGGGCAACATGAAGCCTCCATAAAACTGAAGCCATAGCAGAGATCAAATGAAATTTCTAAGGAATCAGAACTCCTCTAAAAATAAGCAGAAAAATTCTAGGATAATTAAAATCTAAGAGACATCATAATCCTCTAATCTATGTATTGATTAGGTTTCATACACCAGAATTCCTGCACCTCTCTTACTAGTTTAACCTACTAAATTATTTTGCATACCATAGAAGTGCAGCAGCATCCTACCTAAACATAGCAACTGTTGAAAACAGGGCAGAGCCACAGAACAGAGAAAATTAAGAGCAAAGCAAGTGCAGTACTGTATAGACATTACAGTAGGAACATTTAAATTATATGTAATCATTTGGCTTTCTCTGTTGAAGATCACTACGTGATTTACAAGCCTAGTCAGTATTTAGATTTCATGGATCAAAACCTCAGCTGGTAAAACTGATGTATCTTAAATGAAAGCACTGACTTCCCTGGAGCTATTCCAAATTGCATTCTTCAGGAATTTGGGGCTAAAAAATGCATTTTGTCTGTAAGTGTAATATGAGATACATATACACATTTCTCCTTCATATTATTAAAAATACTTTCCCCCTCATAATCTCAAATTTCAGGCTTCCGTGTTTTTGTTAGGCCTTCCCCCCCCCAGCCCTAATTTATTTATTTATTTAAATTGTGAATTATAACATAGCTGATGGTGAACTGACCCAATACTTTCCTTGATATTTAGGCATGGGCGAAACTTCAGAGTATCTCTCTAAAGGCATTTTCATTCAGCCTTCTCAAATTCCTTTCCCCAATGTCCCAAATTTCATTATCAAGACTGTTAAAGAACTTAAACTTGTTGCTATTACTATAATAACTACACAAAGAAGGCTGTATTTGCTATTACAATGCTTTATATTCCTATTACTGTAATATCCAAGTACATTATCATACTCACAGCATTAGAATCACAACAGATAAAAGACAACTAAACAACTTTAGTCATACTCATAAATAATATAAAGTGAAATAAAAATGAAATTAGAAAGAGCAAATAATGGTTTATTCAGTGATACCAAGCTTCCACAGCACTACCAGAAAGTTAGTTGACCTGACATACATTAGGAAAATAATCCTGTACTCTTAAGCTGCTCTCTTTCCCTCTCACACCAGGCAATTTTCATCCACAGAGCTGCTTGCTCACCCTAACTGCTATCACCGACACCACGACAGAGAGGAAAACATAGATATTCTGCCTTCAGGGTGAAAGGATAACGTATCTCCCACCTCTGTCATTCCTTACCACTCCGTTAAATGACATTTAACAGGAATTTCTGACATTTTGAGGCAGTCCTCAAAGGTGAATGGAGTAAAACCCTGTATCAGAGGAAATTAAGGTAGCTGTTTCTACAACTGCTGCCTCCCAGCAAATATCAGTGCCCACCTCATGGGCCCAAGGAGGGCAGCCAGCCTCTGTGGGAGGCCAAGGCTGCATTGGTCTCTGTGGGTCTCTCTAACGCCCTAGAGGCTCTCAAGTGGCCCTATGTGCTGCATCAAGCAATTAACCAAGCCTTTAATTTGGTCTACTGGGTTAGGTGCTTAAATTAGCACCTCCTCATTTCTGTTATCTGTGTCCTCTTAGCACACAACACAAGCTCTTATACCCTTTGCAGTGTGATTTACCCATAACCAAAGACAGCAAGACACCAAAAAGCCAAGAAATATTAAGGTTTTAAGCATTAAATTTTTTCCTACCTTCAGTCACACAACCTTAGGAGTAGGAGGAACTCACTAGCATGCCAGAAAGCACTTTTGCACTTGTGAAAAACATATTTCAAGGACAAAAAATACAATAAGACAGAAAAATCCTATTCTTCTGGGATGTGTCTTCCCAAGACCAGAGGCATATGCCTTTATTACTCTAGTTACTTAGAGGAAAAGAAAAATACTTTTTCTTTTGGCCAATAGAAGATGCATTCACATAATTTGTATTTTTATGTCAGCTGCACAGAGCAGATGGAAAAACAAGAACAAAACTTGTTTTAATCATTCCATTGAACTATATAACTAAAAAGAAAAGCTATGAAGAAAGGTGCTTGTAGTATAGTCTAATATTAATGGGGAAAAAGGCCATAATGTGACCACTGTGGCTACAACTCCTTCATGCCAGTGCCTTGGACATAAACTCTTCTTCTCTCTCCTCCCCTTATCCTTCTGTTAGGGCCAAAGGCTGCAAAATTAATTTATCTATGGCAATCTGCCTCTGTATTTTAGATTTTAGCATAGTTGCTCAAAAATACATTTATTTCTGAAATATTTGCAGAATGTGGACAATGTCCCAAATTACAAGCAGGGGAATTTCTACAACTCATTCCCTTATATTTTAATTCTTTGTATTTTCTTCTCTGTTTTATCTTTTTACTTATGTGTTTATTTTATTTTATTTTATTTTATTTTATTTTATTTTATTTTATTTTATTTTATTTTATTTTATTTTATTTTAAAATCACTGCTCTACAAAAATGCATAGGTTGGACTAATTTTACCTGCTGTGTCAGTGGTCTTTCTCTACATATCCAAGTCCTTACAGTCCTTTTATAGTCCTTACACTATAAAAAAAATTACTTGTATGATACACATAGTATGATTATGTGCATTTATCTGCAAGAACAGATAAGATTTTTAAATGAAACCTAAACAAACAGATGACATTTCGAACAACTCATAAATCAGTAGCAGAATTCATCTTGATGTCAACTGTATAACAGCTCTAAGACTGCTGGCATTTTACTATAATTAACAAATTCTATTAATATGATTAACAAATGCTATACACTCAATCTAAACCCTCATTTGAAGAACTAACGGACTAATTTTCAGAGGCATTGAGAGTCAGCAACATAAACTAATGGCAATATCATTCCAGTCTCATAGCTTCAGGCTATTTTTAAAGTTCTAGCATTTACGCTTGAAAATTCTGGTTGTTACTGTATTTTGGCATATTTTTAATTCTTTGTATGAAAACATTCATGGGATTGGTTTAAGAATTCATTCAAATAGTCAAAATGGATTTTATAGATTGACATGCTTTCCATTTGAAATTTGAAACAAAGACCTTCCTTTTCCTCTGCATGCACGTGGAAGATTCCAGGACATTTTCACTAAAGGGTTTTCTTTCCAAAAAGTGGGTAAACTACCTTATCTATTCCTGTTGTTTTCTTATTACCTATTGATCTGCCACAGCTGTGTCCTTAGAGTATGTGGAATATACACAACTGACAAGCTCAAAAGTATGCAAAGAAATTGTCTAATTAAATACCTAATCAACTGCTTTGCAATTCTTTGAGAAGGGAGGTGCCACAGGAAGACAAATCAAAACAAAACAAAACAAAGCTTACAAACCCACAAGCTTATTAATTTCCTCTTTCTTTATTAATTCTGTCTACATAGTTAAGTGTCTTCTAATAATTCCTTGCCTCCCTTAAACACATTTCCTGTGCAGTGACAATTTGTAGTGGCAAATCCATATGGCCTATACCCTACCCATTCTGTACAATATGAGTAACATTTCATCCACCTTCTCTGCCCTCTTTCACAATTGCTTTTAATTCTTTCTTACTTTTTAAGCAGTCACAGTGAAAGCACTTAGGTGCCAGCAGTGCCGACCGGCCTCTTTGTGGTCTATCGAGTCAATGATCTGAAAACTAAAAACTGTATAATTAGACACTGACATGTCCAAAGGAACTGTTATGGTCTATCATGTCAGAGGCACAAGCACTGACCCAACAGACTGTAACAGTTTTGGTCTGCTGGATTAGGAATCAATGTTTAATAACTCCCTAACACTGTATTTATCCAGTTTGCTAAATAAAACACACTTAAACATTTTAAAGTTATATATTCTTTCAACAACCTCTTATAGAGGAGAAGTCAGTAGTAAAACATTTAATAGAGAATTATTTTAAAATGTTATCAAATCTTTTTTCCTCTTCCTAAAATGCAAAAATGTATCTGAGGAATATATTTATAGTCACATTTATTTATTATGAACTTTTATTTTAAAGTAAGGATCTCCCAAACTGCAACTCATTTTATAACCTGATGTAGGCTAGATGTATTAACCTAAAACAAAGCAAGAATATTCAAGTTGTTATGTAAATGTCAACATACATGCACTCTGTGTGGTTTTTTCTTTTCCCCCAAGCACTTAACACTTCCTACTATGTTCAAGGAGCTCTGGTACAAAGGTACTCACTATCTTTGAAAATGGGAACATTTTTGGATGCCAGATATGAAAGTCTAGGCTTTTAGTTTTCTCTCAATTTTTTCTTTATGCTCCCCAGGATGGATGTCAAACTAGATTTTACAGTAAAAGTCAAGTGTTTCCTTGTCTACGGAGATGCTAAATACATGCCTTGATGTACAGAGAAGACAACTGGAAACTGCAGGCAAAAGAAGTAGAACCAGCATATGAAGAACACCATCTCTGACATGATAAAGGTCTCATGCTAGATGCTAACCATGATTCTGGGAAAGAAACCCTAACTCTTTTCGCTACGGTAATACCACAGCTTTGAACCAGTGAAGTAGTTATCATATATTGGTGAATCAAGTCCTCAAAGTAGCAAAAAACATGTTAATGTTAGCAGATATTAGAAGGATACATTAAAACATCAAGCGCACAATACAACTTTCTAGACCTACTAGGGGAACCCATTTTTATTGCATGTAATTGTTTGTCATGCTTTTCTACATGAATGTGACTCCCTGTGTCTTCCCACAAAGCATTATTTCTACATTATTTTGGAATGAACCAAGGCCTCAATCATTACAAATTACTATATGCAGTATATTTTTATTTCAGGAAACTCCTTTAAAATTGCTCTGTATGAAATTCCCTGTTCAGAGCATTTTTTTTTTTTTATCTTCAGGTATTTCATTTTTTTTATCTTTGACTTTTTCCTTTTTTACTATATCCTCATTATTCATAATCGCCAACATTGTTTCCTAATCTTTTCACTAAAATGTACTTAGGCCTATACCATGAGTCATCTACTCTTACTCTTTTCCACAACTGTGATCTGGGCGATGAGTATAGATTATGAAATATTAGCACGTTGCCAGTGATCATCTAGTTTGCCACATATTTGATACAGACATAGAGACATACAAGAGTAATAGGCAAATGCCTCAATCTATTACTTCTCCATAACAGTGGATGATTTCATTTTTATTTGCATTATTAGGGAATAAGCAAGTTTTAGTTACCACATAGAATAACCTGAACACACTAGACCAATCAAATATCACCAGATATATGTATCTTGCAGTAAATGTTTGAAGCAGAAAGTCATTGCCTATACACACACTGTCACTGTTACAGAAACTAAACATTGTTTTTATGCCTGTCTGGATGCCAACCTCTCTGATTCTCAGAATTTGGGGAGTTTAGGGTAGTACTCACTATTTGCTACATGATTCTTGCCTATTCATCATTCTCAATTCCTCCAAACTTTTCTGCATCTCTCTACATTAAGCTTTTAGAGCAAATTTCGAAAAGGTTTGAAGGTTCCATCTGGGAGTAGAGAAATAAAGACATTGCTGTCCCTTCTTTTTTTTTCCTCCCCCAAATCAGTTACTTTAGGAACTAGAACTGTGCACAGAATTCTTTCTCCTAAATCTTAAAGCTGTGATCATTAAAATGAATGAAGTACTACTGCTTAAAATATTAATCTTTCTATGAAATTATTTAATGGTAAATTAAACTCTGACTGAAGATGCTATGATATTTTATATGCTGTCAAAACCCTAATTTTTAGTATATATCATTAGTAAGATCTTCAATAAGAGCACATATCTGAAAAAAACTATCATAGTTTCATTGATATTCATACAATAGAATATCTTAAAGTCTACATTATCCAACAAATCACCACAATTTACAAAAGTTCATATTTTGAATTTTATGTATTTTTATTCTTTACTCTGCCTTTTGATCCTTTAATGAGCATGTTCTCAATTAACACTAATTTGTTTCTAGCACTCCATTGTAGGATAATCGACCTACAAACATCAAGTATTACTCTCAGCTACTTTCACAAAGAGAACTGGAAAAAGATGTTAAATTATATGTCTGTAGAAACTACTATTTTGACTAAAATAAAGACTTCATATGAATATGTTAAAAAGGTAAACTATTATTAGGATTTTTACAGGGAATGAGACTTCAGATCTGGAAGATACACAACTTCCATACAACAAAATGTCCTATCTTAAATTTTGTACAAAGCCCTATGTATGACCACAGAACACGTAACACAAACATTAAAAAGGAAAACATTATATACTCTATACTACAAAATCTTATGTTCAAAATGTTTCAGAATATGCCTTATTATTTGCTTTTTTTTTTTTTAAGAGGGATTAATTAAAAAAAAAAGTCAGCTTCCAGTGATGAGGAATATAACTGAAACACCAAAAAAGTCAATGGAAATCTGTCCACTCCTCATAGCAAAATTTAAATCAGACACTGCCTTAGAAAAAAGAAAATTAATCTCAGAGCACAATACCTTCATATATATGTGTGCATGTGTGTGCATGTGCATCTGTGTGCTTGTGGTGGGTAATGGATGGGTAGTGTGTGTGTGTATATATATGGGTACACAGCCATACATATATAAACACACAGGTACCATTATTAAGTGTAAAGGATTAGCAAGCAGTACAAGGGAAAAGACTGCCTTTCAGACAGGGCTAGTGCACCGTTAGTGGGGTTTTGTTTCATTGCACTACCACATACACTTTCATAAATATTGCTGACAAACATAATATGCAAGAAAGGAACATTTTTCTTACTCTGATCAAAGATGCAAAAATCAAATAATAAAACACAGAACCAATAGCCAATCAATGTGAATAAGTCTGCCCATAGGCTTAGTTCAAGCAAGCCATTCACTGAGCTATGTGATGGATCTGTCAAATCCAATACAGCATTACAGACATACTAGCAACACCAAGTGAACATGCAATGACAAAATGACAATACGCCCCACTGCCATGCTTTGTTCTATGTCATAAATACCAAATTTGATGACTTTGCTAGCTTCCTTAGTTCAGATTTAGATAGAAATCTAACAACAGGCTTTCTCTCTAAATACATATAGATGTATTCTACACTATTATGTGAAAGCTGAGTAGAAGCTGTAGAAGTAAAAGCTGGGCATTTTAGTGACATCTGATTTAGTGTCTTTTGTATATCATTACAGTTATAATTCCAAACAGTACCAGTTTGGAAAGTTTGGGAGGCAAAGCTCCAGATGGTGAAATTTTTGTTCGAATTCTTCAAAGAGGCTCAAATATTTAAGAATAATTACTATAGATCAAACAGAATAAGACTCCCATTCTACTTTTTTTTGAGTGTTATTCAGTGATTATATTGCATCACAAATAAAATAAAATGCCTTTTTTTCCTTTGTTTTGGGTTTTTGTTTTCTTTCAGCATTGTATATCTAAGAAGTGACTGGACATATTTTCAATTCTGAATATATTTTTATGAGGGAGGACATAATTTTTCTTAAGGAATACTTTGGATTTTGCTTTTATTTGTTTCCTCGCCATTTGATTCTCTCCTACACAACAGCTCTTCACTTACATCAAGCAATACTTCCAAATGTGACAAACACGGATACCATTGCATTACTTCACAGTAGAGCTCTATTACACTGATCATTATCCATTGACTTGCTATATTGATTCTGGAGTCCCAGATCTTTCTGTTAACCTTTATTTTTAATTTACCAAAATATGTCTCCAATCTAAAGATTTGCTCTTTCCATCTGTACAATTAAAGAAACCTGTCAAATATGGAACCTTGCCATTCATCATGTATATGATCTGTGACCAAAAAAAAGAAAATTAAAACAAAGCATTATTTCCATGTTATGGCTCTGCCTCAGTAATATATTCCTATTCCCACTCACTTCATTTTACTGGGCATGGTTTTAAAATGAGCAGTAAATATATTTCATTTACAATTAAATGAAATAGGGGTTGAAATCAACACTGAAAAGGAGCAGTGCATAATCCAATACGGACTCTTCACTATTATCACTGGGCAGCAGGTGATTATTACATTAAGAAGAACAGATACAAGCAGTCATACTGAACTGTATTTCAGCACTTACTGTGCAATGATTCACAAAAGGGTTGCTAAATTACATTAAGTGAAAAATCAATGAAAAGTTATTAAAATTAACACAAATTGTAGTGGTGAATGTTGAGAGGTATCCATGTTTGCATATAGTTTCACATATGCAAAAAAGAAATGTTGGTTTGAGCAGATTGTTTCTGCTTTGTTTTCTATTCTAGCTTTAGGATTCCCTCATAAGGAAATTTGATTACAATATTTGTACTTATTACAAGACACCATATTCACTTGGGGGAAGCAAGTCAGACATAAGGGGTAACCATATTTAAGAAGAGAATCCAATTAAAAAAAAACAGAGATATAAAATTCATTTAAGATATCTAAAATCATGCAGCAAATTCAGGTTATGACAATTCTAATTATACGTAAAGTGCATCTGCAAATTAGAGATTTTTCTTTCAAAAAATAGTTAAGGTTAACAACCTCATAAATACTGATATCATCTTAAGCTCTCTTTATAGCATTTAAGAACGCTATCTTCCTCTTAAGCAAATCCTTTATTTGTTTTTATTGCCAACTTTTAGTGGCGTTTACTCTCTACAAATAGCAGAACATGTGATTTGTTTTATTAGAAGTTACACTAATTCATAGTTAAAGAGTTAAAAGTCGTGTTGATATTGATCAGTTTCTCTATGTAATATTTTGGAAATTCATGTATTCATAGGAATAAGCACCCTACAAAATGACCCAGAGACCCCTGAGTGATATCTGACAAAAATGGCTAGCCACAGTTGGTTATTTGTAATTTTGCCCTTTCATTTTACTCATCTTTTAGCATCCGGAATTAGTTTGCATTGCAACCCTATCCCTGCGCCATGCTAACAACACGCCTTTGTGGAAATGAAATGGAACTACGGAGTAGCACTTCATCTCAGAGGTTACCCTCAGGAGAAACAGGACATCGCAAAGAGAGTGCAAACAGCAGGATCTACTTTAATATTATCCACCCAAAATTAATAGAAAGTAACTTGCTTACCTGTCTGACACAGCATGCCTCAGCCACACATGCAAATTGTTTTATTCACATAACTAAGAAATGTATCTTCAGTACCCAGAATAAGCACTTGAAAGGCAAATACGCATGCATAGCACTGTAACATTCAGACCATAGTACTTTATTCTAAAATACTGAATCCATGAACAGCACTTCAGTCCAAGAAAGAGTTCACTGAAATTTCTTAATCCTTTCATTGCTTTAAGAAACAGAAGCATTTAAAAAACATGACTAAATTAGCATTTAAAATAATTTTTCAATACATTTCAAGATTTGAGAATTTTTCTCCCTGATTTCAGGGGAAATTTTTCTTGTATCAGCAACACAGAAGTGCGACCACACTTCTTGCTATTACAGGGAATCGTAAGATCTCTCTTTTGCAATACACATTCCTCCCTTTATGACTGTATACTTTTCAGGTATTTGAAAAGTATTAATGATAGGATTGATTTTATTAAAGGAAGAATTTCTTAGCAGCAAATACTATATCATGTCCATGCATTGCAAATACTAATGATGTTTGACAGAATCCTACTTCTGTTGAAGTCAATAGCAATTCAGACACTGACTTCAAAGGGACTACTATTTTCCTCCTGCAAGAGGAAGAGTTAATTTCGTTGGCATCTCTGTTTGTTGGGTTACAAAAGTCTTTACATGTTTTTCTTATGTAGTTTTTAATATAATTCCTAATACTATTTTCAACAAGTATGATTTATATTTTTAGGATAAAATATACTGCAAAAGAAATGTAATTCTGATTCTTTTGCATTGCTTTTCTGATTCTTTGATTTTTTTCAATATTCCAAAAAATGTCAGGAAAGTAAGCAAATAGAAAAAAAAATTTTCACTCAGATAGTTCAAGCTTAGACAGTGTTCTTTCTCAATTCCACTGACTAAAACAATGTCAATGGGAACTGAGGGCATTTAGTAGGTTTGGATTCTAAATCAACCAAAATAACACTTTTAAGACAAATAATGAGCTTAAGTAGCAGACCATAATGAAGCTGTACGTGTATTTATCTACATTGCACAAGGGTCATGGACATTAACTGTATGATCTACAGCTTGGGAATGTGCATGTCTCATGCCTGATTCTCAATTTCTCTATACCTAAAATCTCTCAATTTACGGCTATTCATGGATTATAATAAAACAGCCTGCTTTAGATACCACAGTTATCTGCAGAGCAACAAGACAATTATGAGACTTAAACAAGGCAAATTCATAAAATCATCTTCAGCTTCCACTGGTCAAGTATTTCTTAGCAATACATTAGCGCTTACCTGTCACTGTAGGCAGCTGCAGTGGCAGTGGCAGGCTGGGCATACCGGTAGGCAGCATAACCACCCTGAAACACAAACTCACGTTCTAATTGCATTGCTACAGCAGCATCAACAACATTTTGCAAAACTGAAATACTCCTGCCATGCTGTAAATCCAGTTAAGGGATCAAACACATATGGAGTACTCCGGTGAAGGGTTAAGCTGAACTTATCACCACAAATTCGTACTTGTTAGACTTCGTCCCAGAAATCATGAGAAAGCAGTGGGCTGTATTCATCAAAACAAGTTTTTTTAAAGACAATATTACATTCTTCTACAAGTTCTCCAGTAGCAAATGTTCTTATGAACTCTCAAGATTTTGGGGATTTGTACGCTGAATTAATGCTTCATGTTATATAAGTTTCTAAATTACACATACAATTATAACGAAGAAGGAAAAATCTCTTCTTCCCTGAATTAACATTCAGCTGTACGTAACAGTAATTGCAGCTGTTCAATTAAGCAAACAGGACAAACAAACACACATTTGAAAGGAATTGTGTGCAGTGATGCATTGATTATCAAACTGTGAAAACAGCAGAGCTTCCTGTTCAATGGACCAGGGCGTTATATCAGCCATTGCAAAATGATCTCAGCATGCCAATTAGCAAGCGAGGGCCAGTCTCCGCAGATAACACAAACACTATTCACGTTCCAATTAGAATTCACCAGCCCAGAGTCCCCAGGGACTTGGGACCGTCCTATTTCCCTTCCTACCTTCCCCCAACCTTAATAAAGAGATGCAAAAACCACTCTCAGTTTTGAATGAACTGCCCTCTCTTGCTCAAGTGTGCCTTTTAATGGATTGATTTTTTTTTTAAGACTGTATTCATGCAAGAAAATATGTTGAAGCATGAAGCATAGACTACTCTGTGTCAACTATCAAAGAAGAGTATTTTATTTTTACTATGGATATTTCTGTGAACCTTCTATTTTGACTTTACAAATTAAGAAAAAAAATACCCCTACTTTCCAGAGAAGCTGGAAGATCATTTTGCTGCTTGTTACAGCCTTTTTCCCTCTCTACTCCTTTGCTTGGTAGAGTGTGTTCATCCCTAACATGCATAAGTCACTTTTGGATTGAAGGGCTGAGGCAGTTGATTTTTGGACATACTCATTCAGTGCTCAACTGCTAATGCCACATCACCCTAGGAATAAGCATACATTCTACATACACTGACAACCAGTTAGAAACTCCAGGCTTTGTGTTGTCAGCACCTCTGAGGATCAAGTTTTTGGACTTTTGTTCGCGTGCTCTGTTAGGTACTCAGGTTTGGCCAGATCCCTGGCCCAGGCCATTATGTGTGACAAAACTATAGTAACTAGTGCTTTCATATTCTATACATGCTGTACTCTACATATGTGATATGTATGACTCTATTGCAGTAAGCTGCTGCTTTGTTCAAGCAAAGAAGCATTGACAAGAAACACATTTGCACTTTGGGCATTTCATATCTGTAAAGCAGTAAGTGGCTAACAATCAACCAATAGACTAGCAATTGTATAGGAGACAAATATTGCTTGCAGGTGTATTCCCACATGAGTAATCAAATGGCTTCTAATGAACATCACCAAGTACAAACAGAGCCAGGAAACAATGAAGCTGATGAAGAAGATAAGGAAAGTGACACACTTGGCCTGCCTTGGCCTCTGCTCTCCCCTCTATGTTTTGGTTATTTGTTTGAGGTCTAAATAAACTCTGCTATCAATGAGTATCAAATGGGAAAACTAAAAAGAAGATTCTTGACTCTACAAGCTCATTTGCATGATCAGTCCTGAAAATCTGGGCAAGACAGCAAGGGATTGTCTGGTACACCATGATCCTCAATTAGCCTCAGGTATGACTTCTCTGCTTGTGCTAATAGCCCAGTTCTAAAAGCCCTTTACTTAAAAGAGGTCACTTCACTTCACCCCAACTACGTACATAACGAAGACTAAGAACAGCCCACTATCTAGAAGGATCAGTGTTGCAATATTCTTAGTCAGACCAAAATGAGACTGTTCACATATTGGCTACTCTTAAATCTATAGACAATAGGTCTCTAAGAATTGTTTTTTACTTTATTTATGTACCATTGAAAATTGTTCAGTCTGTGAAGACAGATTTTTTTTTTTCAAAACCTGCTTTTATGCTTACATTTTGATTTGCATTCATCAAGGAAATGCTGCTGAACAATCAAGCTAAACTCTGAACTTTATTAAGCTGCTTTGGATTCAACAATTGGGATTAGACTTGTGAGAGTCCTGAAAAGATTGAGCCTTTAGCAATAAAAGCAATAAAAAGAGACCAAAGTTATTGAATCTGCCTGAATACTTTCTAAATCTAAACTCAGGAAAGTCCAACTTTTTGATACTAAGTTACTTAAGTCACAGTTATAAAATTACACTTAAAAACATTCTTAAGCAAATCATTTTTACAGGTTTTGTTCTCTGCAATCTTAGTACTTTTTATTGGAAATTGGGATGAGAATCTGTCATTGAAGGCACTGAACCCTACACTTATGTGACAACTCTACCTGCCCATTTTCTGATTTTGAATTTCACCTATATCTTAGATGAAGAATACACTAGTATTATCTACTAGATACATAACTTTTGGGAGACATCTAATATTTATCTTCACGCTTTAGACTTCATGTGAAACATTTTAGTTATATAAAAATTAACAACATAATTGGTAGTTGTAGATTTTTTGTTTTAGAAATGATTTTATTTTCCCAGAGTACATTCAAGCAGAACATATCTGACTGTTGTGCTTTAAGGTATTATTTTTTTAAAAAAATTAATTACTATATTAGGCTAAAATAATGTTGACTGCCTTATCTGTGCTCCCATATTTGCTACTTTAAGAAGAATGATATTGCAATGTTATAGCAGATTACATTGCCTTTAAAAAATTAACTGTAACACCAATATTCCTGCAGTTCAAGCACAAAGAAACTAATTGAAATATAATATTGGGTGGGACACATAGCAGAGTGTTATACTTTATGGGACATGAGGAAAATCTGTGATTTGTGATAGAAAACAATGCCAAGTACAAAACTGGTAGCCTATGCTTATTATTTTACACATAGAATCCATATCCTCAACAAGTGATTTTAGTATGATTATGACTTTACAGCAGTCTACATTCAACATGATGAGGTTTTTCACTACTCAGTATATGTCAACGTATTGCCATACACAGGCTCCTTAAACGCTACTCTATAAAAAGAACAGAAATGTAATGATTTGAGTGAGAAGGGAAGGAAGGAGACAAGGAAGGACAGACATCAGGCAAAGCAGATATCAGCAAAGCTACTCCTTACAAGTTTCCTCTCAATGCTTTACACATCTCTGTGGCTCAAGCAAATTGAAAAAGGTCAGTGAGATCAGCGGAAGACCAGAAATCAGCAAAGTAATCTCAAACATGATTGGAAGTGATCTCAGAATATTCAAATAAGCTAAAATAAAATAAAAAGGTATGGAAAATCAATTATAGTTGAATTGTAAATAAAATGTATACATAAGTTAAAAAAATGTTTACACAAAAACAAGTCAAACACATGTATGTACATAAAAACATGCATGAACATGTATGCACCCTGCTAAAATAGGTATTTTATTTGATCTTGAACTCAGATGAGCCAACATTGTTTTTCGTAGGTAAGTATAACTTTCTCTCACTAACCCAGTGAATGTTGAGAATATTTCTTACTCATGTCTGCTTCCTATACACCCTTTCACTCAAGGTTCTCAAAGTATTTTGTGAAATTTAAATTAACCTAGGGTCAAAACTTCCTCTATTTTTGAGAATTATATATGCCTTACTACCTAAAACCAGAGAAATTGGGTTAAAAATGGGGTAAATTACACCCCTGCAGAGTACAGAAAGAACAATTGTTTCCTTTTCCTGCGTTCATGCGATATCGAGGTTGAAGCAGAATGGACTGCAGGACATTTTCTCACTACAGCTCCAAACATTCGGCAGGCATTGGAGGAGAACTGCGGTGGCCAGTGCACCAAGGGTGTAATATTTGACTTTTTGTGGTTTTTCATGATATTTGATTGTGGCAATGAATCCCTTTCCTGCACAGACCTACCTCATCGAGGGGATGTTACTTAAATACTTAACACACTTTTAACCAAAATGCTTGTTCTTTCCTTGAGAAGGAAGTGCATGCTCCACGCTCAGTGGAGTGCATGCTCCACTGCTCAGTACTAGCCCACTTTGGGCTAGAAGAGATGGCATCAACTACTGATAAAACTGCTTCTGTGGCTGTGCTCACAAAAATATGTCTTATTCTCGGTCATCACCACATAAGAAATCCGTATCTACCTTTGTATTTACACAGCACCTGGTCCCCTCGCTATTACAGTGCCACAGTTTTGGGATCCTGAGGCTGGAAAACCTTGCTATCAACGTTAAGAGTGACTGATAAACCCAGCTAAACACTATTGCTAAGGCATGAGTGAAACTGGTGTTGGCAGAGTTTGGGTGTTTTGCATGTTTCTTAGCAGTATATGAGTAGATTGAAGCCTGACATTTGCTAAAAAAAAAAAAAAAAAAAAAAAAAAAAAAAAAAAAAAAAAAAAAAAAAAAAAAAAAAAAAAAAAAAAGAAAAAGTGAGATAAAGCAGAGCTGTTATTTTAAGTGAGCATTCCTGTGCCTGTTAGTGTTTTTGTTTCATTTTGTGGAGTGCTTTGTCTTATTTCCACCGGTGTCAATCTTCATCTAGGAACTTCTATATTTGCTGGCAGGCAACCCTAATTCCTTTTTAATGACTTTTTCTCTTAGTGAATCAATACTTAATTTTAAAAGGTCTTCCTTACTTCCTAATCATCTCCTTTACTTTTCCTTGTTAAAGGCACATTTAAAAGAAGAATTCAATAGCTCAGTTATTGCAGAGGCATTATTACATTTCATACAGAAATATATGAAATATAGACTGCATTACATTACATTTAGAATTATGGCTGTGGATTTTTCATTTTAAACTGCATTTTCCTCCTACTATTTTTACATTCTCATTCTCTTCTTTTCCTCTGGTTAGTGTTACTCCACTCTGACGATCTGTTGTTCTTGGTTTTCCCTATATCTTTTATCCAACTAGAATCCCTCTCTGTTATCTCTAGTTCCTTTGCACATATGCTAGCCATCAACAGCCTATCTATATCAATAGCTCATTAGGAATGGTTTATAGTTTAGCATTGTCCATATTATTGTCACTACTCAATGTAATCGTATCAAAAGGAAAACTAATTTGACATACTGGTTAAGATAAACTTCTGTTTTTCAGTGTTTTGTTCCTTTGCCTTTCCTCTCTGGGGTTTTTGAGGTTCTTTTCTCTCCTATTTACTGTCAGATCCTCTACTGTTTGAACCTTAATTCTGTCTTGTCACAAAGCATTTGTTCTGCACTTAAAAAGACTAGCTGAGTAGAATTATGCCATAACATTTGGGATTTAAAAAATAACTTGGTCTGCTGCAAAAAAAAATACACTCTGAATTGTATATTTTTTTATATAGGTCATTTTTTTTTCTCTCTCCTTCCTTCAAAATACTTGAGATGCAACAAATGTGAAGAAAAAAGAGTGGCTTTATGTACAATAAATAAATAAAAACAACTTCAACAAACATGTGGAATTCCATCAACTACTCCAAAAGTGACTAGTTTTCCATGAAGGAACTAAGAAATGCAGACAGAAATATGTGCCAGCAAGTGAATAAAATGAGGCAACAGCACTGTTTTCTTAAGTACATGAAGACTTCAGAGAGTGAAACTAAAGCTGCTAGATATCAGTAATCTTTTTCTGAATCTTCCTCATTGAAATCAGCTGCTTTCGTAGACAAAATGTTAGAGAGTTTGTGAGAGGGTGAAGACCATCTTTAAAAGAGAAAGAATAAAACCTGAAGTACGACTGGTGTTATTTTTAAGTATCTAAAGAGATACTTATGTTCTTCAATAGCACTGGGGTCCAAAAATACCAATTGTAACATTAACATTTTGTTCCCACCTGTCCTTGCATTAAGCAAGCCTGAGAAAGATGTCTTGTTGCTTCTCAAATTTTCAGTTTGGTAAACTGAGCAAAATGAATGTCATATTTTTCTGACAGTTTAAAGAAAAATGAAAATGGGAACCCCCACTTGAAGAAATAAATCACCATACAACATAGCCTATACAGCTCAAAAAATTGACAGCACTGTCTTTAGGTGAAATTTAAGCAGCATATTACACTTGTGTTTGCTTGTTTGCTTTCAGCAAATGGTGATTCTCAGGAATCACAGAGTGTTATGATCTGTTACCATGACAAACTGCACAAAGATGGAATATTTACCCATAACTCAATATTTCATAACTTAATAGACTTATAAATTACTCAATTTTTAGCCTTTTTCTCCCATCAGAAAAGTACTACACTTCCTGTATAAATTCAAATAGTTTTCCTTTTTATAAAACTTATCAAAAATGTCTATTTTTCCTTGTAAGTAGCTCTAAGAGATTATTCATAATAAATATAAGCAATGTTTTCTAGCACTTCCTACTGAATTTTTAATGTCCATCCCATTTTCACCTAATCTATTTCTTTGTATCTCAAGAGAAACAGTACAACAGAAGCACAATTAGGTTAAAGAAAGCTGCTCATTGCAATAAAGACAATGCCTAACTAGCTGTAATTTAGGAGCAAACTTTTATTAAAATTATAACAAATGTGAAAGATTAGTGGAATATCAACAGCATGTTACAGCCATACATTTTTAAAGACTGAGCATTCCATGATGATTCAGCCTCAATCATCTGAAATTTCTTGCATTGCAGCCTATGCATTCAAGTTAAAACTTCATTATTGGTAATAAATGTTAAAAAAAAAAAAGGTATTTAAAATGAAATTGGTAGCCAATGAGGCTGTAATGTGAGGTGGATCCCATCCTATTGATCCTTCCTAATAAATATAACCACTCCTTACACCATGAGCAGTCTCTACCTACTTCATGCGAAGGGAAATAGGTAGATGTGAAAAGAGCAGACAGACGTCGACTCAGATAAAGGACAATACATAACTGTATCTTCAACTCACGATGGAATTAAGCTCTGCTGTCACCACGGGACTTGCACACAAGCAAAAGTTGCCTGGATTGGGGAATTCCTAATGGGGTCCATGTCTCTCCATACAGTATTTTCAGACCAGAGGTATTAACAATACTCCATTTGCTTTGATTTTAAGAAAAGGTATGTGGGATTTGCAGAAGAATGTTTCTGTTTAGTTTTTAATCTTTACACCTGTATCCTGGAACTTTCATTTTGAAGGGAGAAGCATTTCCCCCCTCCCCAATGCCTGTGCATTTTTAACATCCTTTTGCATTCATTCAGCATTTGATTGAAGAGTTAATTCAGCTCCACTGAACAATGATAGATGTAATGAACAGAAAGGTCTTCCAATATGAGAGAGATTCTTCTCAATTCTTTCTGACAGGCGAGGGATGGTAAATAGACACAACAGAGTCAAGCTAGGCAGCAAACTTGTAAAAAGAATGACTCTGGTAATGTACAAGGACAGCATGCACATCAATGAATACTTACATAAATGTCTGCACCATAAAATCCATCCTGGTATACAACACTGCAAGGATGCACACACAAAGAAAAACATCCATATTAGTGCATTTCCACATGCAAATGCCATCAACCCCGGCAGAGCGGAGGTTAGTCTTGTCGCAAGAACAGAGGGAGGGGGAAGGAAGGCACTCTGCACATTGGTTAAGGAGGTTGGTAGTAGTATCAGAGGTGAAACTACTGAATATAAGATCTTTATAAAGTTTGCCAAATGCTTAGTCAAAGAGAGGCAAGCATGGCAGAACTACAGAAAAATTTTGATAAGTTTTTTTTTTTTTTTTGGAAACCTCAAATTGTCAGCATTTTTTTTTTCAGTTGGCCCATCCTGCCCATTAGGATGTTGCTACGTCAACACAATGTTAATTCATAAAATACTCCTTTCCCATCCTGTCATATCTCCCAGAAACAAAGCGTCTTTCCCAAAAAAAAAAAAAAAAAAAAAAAAAAAAAAAAAAAAAAAAAAAAAAAAAAAAAAAAAAAAAAAAAAAAAAAAAAAAAAAAGGCAGAACAGTGTGTATAATTAGGGAATGGAGATACTCTATCCCTTGGGTCAGAGAGCTTGGTAACTCTAGCTACACACAAGTGGGGGGTACTCAGAGATACTGTCCTCCTGGCTTGATAAACAATTGGGAATATCATAGCATTCATAAAACAGAAGTACTAACTCTCCTCACTCTATCATTTTACAACTTTGGTAAACATGATTATGGTTCTGAAATCAGCCTGCAGCTTTGGTTGGACGTATTACTTCTTAAGCGAAAAAATGTAGTATTGTTATGTTGCTGTCAACAGTTCACCCAGCGATTGCTGCAGTTCAGCTAAGATAAATTAGACTAGTGTGACTGGTTCAAATTTTAGATTCTCAATCCATTCAGACAAAAGACACAACATGGCAAGGATAGCTTAAATGGCTACACAGAGTAAAACTGGAACTGTGCAATAGCAGCTTACCAATAAGACCCACTGTTTTGCTTTTTTTGAGAGTTTTTTTTTTTTGAGAGAATTTTGAGAGTTCTGCAACATAAAATAGATGTAGCAAATAAAATCAGCCCAAGAGTTAAATATGGGAGCACACAATAGGCCTTTTTTTTCTTTTTTTTAACACTATTTTCAATTTGGGAATCCTAGTTATCAAGTTGCTATCCTAAGCCACTTTACAATATTATGAAGAATTTTCACATCAGAAATATAAGCGATCTTTTGAGCTCATACGCCTGAAACTGAAGGCTGAACTGGTACATGGCAGTATCACTGGACAAAATTATACATATGCATATATCCATATAAACCACATTATATTTCACCAATGTCAAAAGTTTACTATTAAATAGTAATGTATGAAATTTCTTGTTCGCACTCATTTGAGTGAGAGTCCCTAACGCTCATTTGAGTAAACTCAGAAGTTTACTCATGTTTTTCCGTATATTTTGTCTCCAGAACAGGATGTGCCAAGCTGGTCTCCATTGGAAGCATTCAGAAGGCCTACTATTTACCTAAGAGCATCCCTGCATTTTGGTTTTGATATTTTAAGTACTTTTAAAATTACATGCTTTATCTCATACCTGTTTGCATATAAGAAATAACAGAACATTCTGCATGAGTGTGAAGTAGAAATACTACCAGGAACAACATGGAAAGAGTTTGATGAGATCATGATATGAAGTTTACTAAAGATGGAGAACCTTATTCGGAATTTCATTTAGCAAGTTTGTTTTTCAAATGACATGCATTTGAATAAACACATGGACACTCAAAAAAAAAAAGAACTTGATATTCTAAACATTCACATATCCTCTGGAAAGAATCACTTATTCCTTTATTTAGAGGTCAATTCAGCCTCCACTTCAAAAAGATACATTGACCAGTGCTGCTATAAACATCTATATTTATTTCATCCTTATTAGAAAAAGTCTAAAACTGCACATTTCTATACATAATATATAAAATTCGCAGAATTATTTTCAGTAATATGCAGCTATATGTAACACAAAGTTCAAAGTGTTTCTGTTTCTGCATTTTCAGCTGTTCCCCTCATCAGGCTACCAATCCTATAAACAGCACAAGAGCTGCAAAAAATAAGGATAAGCCTGTGTTGCTTTTATAACAGGATTAAAACAAAAAAAGAAACAAAAAACTTAGTGGAATATGCAATTCACATGATTTTGCACGAGATTAATGAGTAACTAATCAAAAAGTGCCCACGTAAAGATAGTATTTAGGGCTCTCATCCAGCCTTCCAGCAATTTCCAGTAAAGAAACACATTTCATGTTACACAGGCATTAATCTACTTGGACTTACGGTGCGTAACAGAAATCATCCATCTTAAGAGATGTGCTTCAGAATTTGCTGCCTAATGTTATACTCAGGAGGTAACGAAACTTTGAGTAGTAGGAAGTTCCTCCTCCTCAGTATATCTTTAATGTAGTTTCTGGTTGGTGACAAACTATCTAACATGAAATACTGAAGTTCCAAAAGATGGCCAGTGAGAAAAAACTAATGATGCATCAAAAAACAAAACAGAGGTAGTATTTTAGTTCTTTCGATCTGAGAAAGAATATGAGACAAAACTACTTCTTTTCTTCCTCTTGTTTGTTGGACTCCTACCTTTAAAATGACCAGAGGCAGCACAGAACTGTCTCAAAATATTTTTCAAAAAATAATTGAGTATCTCCATTATCATAAAAGATATGAATACAACTGATCAAAGATTAATTAATGCCAGAAGAATGCCATTACTGAAAAACAGAGGCTCCAAGTAAAACAAGTATAAGGTCTTTGGACCTCATAGGAACCTCTAAGGACCCATGACCATCTCAACTGTTAAGCGCTAATCAAATTCTGCATCACTCTGACTAATTGAAAAAAAAAAGCTATATTAGCATGTTAAAACATACTATTTTTAATTATTATGTAATTCTCTAATTTAAAATTGTATTACAGTGAATTTGAAGAATGTGTGTCATGAAGGGGATCTTTTTGTCTTCTTCCTTGGGATGATCTGTGAATCTGTAGCGAAGACCTTGCAAGATGAATAGAGGTTGTTGCACTTAGAATTCCCAAATGAGGCCAGTCTTCGGCAGCCTACTTCCTTTAGCCAGGCCTTCTTTTTACATATAGTGCTCAGTAATGTAAAGATGCAAATATATTCTGAAGTCTGAATTTGCAACTGCTTGATAAGTGATGTATCAGAAGATGTACCCTATTCTAAAATGAAGCACGGATGCATGACTCCGTCATTAAACCTGGTTACTAGTGAGAGGGAGTGACAGAATCAGGAAGATCAGGATAAGATTCCTAAGCAGGACATGCATGCTGAAAAGGAATCAGCTGATTTCATTTGGTTTCCCCCACACGGCTTTGTAGTATGATATTGTTGCTCAGTATAAATCCTGCTGCTTCTTTTAAGTTTGCTTCTTATTTTTCCTCATTTTTTTTTGTAGATTTTCAGAGTATATTTGTTATATTCACTATCTTTATCGTTTGTTGACTCCCGTGACTCAGTCTTACCAGGGGAGTCAAATTTATTTTATAACAGTGTCCTTCATCAGAAGGATGAAGCACAGAATACCAACAGCTATGTTCTCTTTCTTTTGTTCAGTAAATAATTCTCCTAAGGGTAATTTGGCTGATCATCTCCTCTTCTCTCTCTGAAGCTGTAGGCAGAGAACAGATGATAAGTTTCAAGCCTCGGAAGAGCCTGAATATATCACATAGGGACCCATCTCACCACAACTTGTTTTGCACTTTATATTCAAAAAATTATCTTGACAGACAGATGATCCTTGAGTTTCTTATAACTCAACGCAGGGTCTGGAAATAAACACATTATTGAAATCTGAATTGCTTCACCCAGAAATGCATGCTATCTTAATGCACTTGCTGGATGCATTAAAAATAACAGATTTGGGGAATTTATGCAGATGTACTTTATGATTTCATACTGCTCAGGAAAAATTCAGAGAATACAGAAAACATGATTTACTATGAAAATATGCCTCTAAATGATGTAATGAATATGCAGTAATCATCTTCTGAAATTATTTCTTGATAAATATGTAACATCTCACGAGCTCACTATACAGCTGTTTTGCACTAACTGCTTTATTTCATTCTCTATCTTCTAATATTTTCTATATTTTCTTTTTAAGTATATTAAAACAAATTCTTTACTAGGTTAGAATCCACCTTTATCATATTGTGGGGGAACTGCACTTTTCTTCCTTATCATTCTTAATCCTTATCAAGGATTAGGTTGAATACCTAATCTATCAGTGCCCTAAGTTCTTGAGTGCAAAGCCCTAGTTGAAAAACTTCATACCTGCTGAGTATATATGGCCCTCAGCCATACACACACACACACAAGTCAACATAAATAACCTAAAGCAGATTAAGTGTATGAAGAGATTGATTCTGTGCAAAAGAGAGGTGCCAAAATCATAACTGTAGCCAGTGCAGTAGGAATCAGAGGTTTAGAAGAAAGAGAACTGAGAAACAAAAATTCTCTGTTTTCTGACTGCCAATTTGGTCGCCTTCGCTCTCTTCATGGTATTGTATGTTTTTTGGCCTCTTCGCTGAAATTACAGAATACTTTTTATATACATTCTCAAATAGCTTATAAAACAGATGCAATTATGACTTCATTTAATATAAGCCAAAATAAAAGGCTAAATATAGAAGTAATACCTTTTAGACATTCTAACAACACAAATTTATCTGTTGTAAATACAGAACTGGAACTTTTCTGTGAGAGTTGACAGTGATAATGTTGCTCCAAACTTTTTAGAGTGTTTTGTAATTCCAGTTTGTTTTATTTGGAGCCTTAACATTTTTTTGCTATGAACAAATTATGCTATTTGCTTTGAAAAATTAATTGAGGGCATCATAGCAGAGAATGAAGCTGGAGGACATCAATCACTATGAGCTGGCAAAACATGCTTGTTTGCTTGAATTATTTCAAATGTATACAAAGCACAGAGTCCAAAGTAAGAGGAAGCTTATGAGAATCCAAAGAAACCAATTGGAAAGAAAAAAAAAGAATCCCACTGTATAAAATTAGCAAATGTGGTAGCTTATATTAATTAACTTTCCTTCCTAAATACAGCACAAAGAATTAAAGGATGCACATTTTCTGGAAAATGCAGTCTCTTTTCTCTTTTGAATCAGACAGAAGGTAGCACTTGAAATTAATTATTTTAACAAAAGGGAATAGCTCCAGAATAACATCTGTTACTTCTCCTACTTCCATCTCCAACTTCCCAAAATTATTTTATTTTGAGATGGAGTTCTTGCTATTCTTCCTACCTTCCTCCCCATGCTCCTCTACTACACTGAGTTTCTTGCTCAGCTACTCATCAGCATTTGTTTTACCCAGCAACTGCAATCTACTCTCATACATATGAAGGGAATGCATCTCACAAACCTTCCATGTTCCAAGCCATTAAAGGCAATTATATTCTCATCCTGCTTCCGTTTTCCTTCCTATAGTATAGGCTACAATATATCTTTAAACCACTGGAGATACTTCAGTACAAAATGCTAATCATCCTTATTCATCATCCTGATGAATGTCCCCTTTCTCCTTCTCTGATAGGTCAGAATAATGACGGGTTAAGCACGGAACAAACCATTTCAAAGAAATTCCAAATGGTATTACTATATACATGATCTTACTAGCACAAAATCCAATATACTACGCAAAAGAAATTATTTCAGAATAAAACTGTGAACCAATGCACGAGTGGCCTGCTAAGGTCTGCACGGATGCAAAAATTACAAAAGTTAGAGAATGCTGCTGTGTAATCAGAAAGTTGTGTCTGATCTGACAGGATAGATGAATACCCCAAAAAAAGCACCAAGCAAAATTTGAAAATAGTGCTGTACTATGCCATAAATATATTTCTATCATGTATGCAATACTCATTCCAGATGCGAGGCATTCAGATATGAAATCTGCACAGGGAGGGCATTCTAACCTTGATCCCTTCATTGCCATGCAGAAACACCTGGACTCTCTCTAGATGCGACAGTTTGGACAACAGTGGGATGCCTCAGGTGGGATGTCATCCCCAGCCAAGGCTAATGCAGGCAAGCCGTTTTACAAAAATCATGGTGTGTTCCTGGGCTAGCATCATTCTGCTTATTGAACTGCAGTGAAAGAAAAAAAAAATGCTTTTACAAAAACAACCCGTGATCTAGACAAGCTAATGCAGCTGGAAAACACACCAACACTCCCTCAGTACAACAACACCAAACACACGATGGTATGCCAATACCCACAAAGAGATTTTGTGCCTCGTTTTGCACCATCTCTACTGCTTGGTCCTTTTCTAGCCTGCGAGTCCTGGCCTTATTACAGCTCAGCCTACATATTCCCAGCACCTCCCAAGCCCACTGCTGTGTCCAACAGTGTGGAAAGGACCCTGCCAGCATCGTCTCTTGGTACCTTCCTCTAGCTCTTCTCAGCAAAGCGCTGGGAGAAACACGAGCAAAAAGGACCTGGTGGTCCCTGTTAGGAAGCAGGAGGACAGGTTCACAGAACGACCTCATGCCACAAGTTCCCTCATGGGGTGATGTCCATAGCGAGGGCAGAGCTATGGGAAGGGGAGCTAGACTTTCCAAAACTTCATCTAAACCATCTGGTTGCTCTACAGGGCAGGAGAACACATTGACTACAAGGTGCCAGCATGGAATATTGTTCCAGCTTTGGAGCCACTGTGTTTACTGATTTCCTAAATTACCTCATTTCCCAGTTGCCGAAAATCTTTTGACAATACCAAGATTTAAAGATCACATGCATCATACAAAAGCCTTCCATTTCAGCCTTTACGGAGTGACGAGGAAAATTTGTTTCCCTCGGAAATGCCATGCTTTTATGACATTTCTGAATTATGTGAAGTTTATTAAGTTTCTGAAAGTGACTGCTATGAATTTCTCTCCTTCTTTAATTTACTCCTTGGTCTTAGTAGCTGTAGGTCACTGACAGAGAAGTCCTAAGATATTATTTAAGCAGACATGAAAAGCATGTAGCCCTGAGAAAAGCAGCCTTGATTTCAATCTAGGTAAAGATGTTAACTAGAAAAACTAAACACACTGCTATTAAAAAAAAAGAGAGGAAAAAAACCCAAAAACACTAAGCCATCATCTCCAGAGACAACTTTCAGTGAATGATTTGAGAAAAATGAAGTTAACTTGATCCAACCTCCTTAATAACCAGATGTTTGCGATCATTGAAAATACATCTTTAGCCGGAACAATTTCTCTGTTCCACAGTCTCTAAGAGAATTTACATAACAATATGTGACACCAGAAATGCTTGAGGCTACCGACCATGGCAGTACAAATTAGAGTCATTTTTCACCCTTCTGTGCAAGGTGCAGCGCTCCGGGTGCCGGTTGCGCGCCGCCTTGGTCTCGGTGGCGACCACCACCAGCACCTGCCCCGGACGCAAACGCCGCGTAGCCTTGGACCTCGTGCAAGTCGGGAAGGAGGCTGCTCCGCTTACCCGCCGTAGGCCGGGATCGGCGGCGGCGGGGCTGCCGCGCGGAACGTGTTGTACACGGTGCGCCCTCGGCCTCGTAGATGCGCGCCTCGGTAGGCGGCCGCCGCCGTCGCTGCAGGGTACGGGAATCCTGGCACTGCGGGAACACAAGAGGAACAGAGAGCGTCGCATCAGTTCGGCCTCTCAAAGCAAGGTGAAATACCGCAGGAGTTGCGAATTATTCGTCTTTTAACAAAAGGCTTAATTTTCTTGCACAAAACGTTGGTACACAAGTAGAAATTAGAAAATCTGATTCCGTTGTGTCCCAGAAGACACTCATTAAAAATAATGTTGACTGCTGCAGCCAACACTGCTAACAGGAGACTTCAGATCCAAAGTAACTCAGCTCGGCGTCAAATTTACAATGCCCAAGATATTTCTGTACCATTGCTGGGTATGAGTTTGCTCTTCTTTGGGTGAGGATGTGATATCAGACTGGGTGACCTCCAGCAGCCCCCTAAATTATTCAAATATTCCACAACTGTAACAGGCTTTTTTAAATAAGTTAATTAGCTGGGACTGAATCGTGTAGCAGGGAAAGAAAAACACAGCAAGAGCTTTCTCAGATACAGGGATTGTACTTTGTTCTTAACAACTGCAATTTCTGCAAGGCAAGAGCTGCACAGTTCAGAAGTATCTATAAGAATTCAGATAACAGTCAGACCCAAGAGAAACAATTTGGACACACGAAGAAGAAATTTCATATTGTCATTACAACTAAATGTGAACATTAATAGTCATTAGAGACAAAATATTTTCATCAGAAATTGAAATGTAGCAATGCAGTAACATTTGGAGATTTTTCTGCAATATGACTATAAAATTTCTCTTCATCAACTTTTTAATTGAAAAAGAGAAGCAAAACTTCCTGCTCTACTTTCTCTCCCAGTTGAAGAGATGATGAAGCAGTACTTCATTTTTTCTTTTCTTCCTTTTGACACATATACTAGCAAACATTAGAATGGGAATTTTTGAAATGCAATCACTAACGAGACAAGAAAATCAAATCCAGCTCAGTTGGCACATATGTTATTTCAGTTGTGCTGCACTGCACTAAATTTTTTTTCAGTATGTAAAGGTACAAAATAAGTATTATTTAGTATTTCTCTAATAAAAGTGACTGGAAGTAACAATATATAAAGCAGTAACTTTTTCAAGTCTGAAATATGAATTGATTTCAATCCAGACATATTTCACCTGCTTAAGCATTAAATTTGAAAGAAGCCTGGAATTTGAAATAAAATGAAAAGTTCACAACATTTAGAAGTAGCTGACTGAATGGAGAAGGGTATATACTGCAATTATGGTGAACTATCCACTATCATCTTACTGTAGTGCCTTTAATTCTTTGCTAGATCCTTCTCACTAACAAACACATTATACAGTAATTTTGCAAGGATTTACTTGAGATACAACATGAAACAAAACTACAGCAATACATTTAAAGAAAATCATCTCTTTTCAAGGTAGAAATATATTTTCATTCTTCTTATTCTAAGTAGCGTCAAAATCTGGAGGATGAACTTACAGAACTTTACCGTTGCTACGTTTACAATCAACTGTGTTAAAGTCTTAAAGAACTAGATGCTTGGAAAGTTCAGAGAAAGTATTTCCACAAGGAAAAATGAAAATATATAATACAGTTTTTTAAATCAGATGCTGTAACAAGTAATTTTAAATTTATAGTAATATAGTAAATGTACATGAAAATGTACATCTAGAAAATACAGAGGTAAAGAAAATCAAAGATGTCTACACTCAAGTCACCTTGTGCATAGAACACTGGGGGCTTGCAAGCCATAGGGAATCATTGCTCTAAGAACTTTTTCAACAATTATTCTAGTAATTAGCAAGTATGTTTTGGCAATATTTAAAGCAATTTGGTGATCAGACAGTTCTAACACCTAGACAGCAGTTAGTTAGCTCTTTCAACGAAACATTCAGCGCTGTCTGACTTGAGCTCACCAATTACTCTACACAGCCCCTCATCTTAGACATATATGTGAATACGGACCTGTCTTGAATTTCAGAATACATGAGTAACTATAGCTCTAATGAAATCAGCTGAGTAGAAAACAACAGATTTTTTTTTCTAAATACTATTATATTTTTTATGAGAAAGAAGGCTTTCTCTTACGAAAGAAAAGACTAAATGAGAGAAAATGATGGAAAAAAATTTCTTAGCCTGTAAATACTTACTGAAATGACAACACATAGTGGAGGCTAAACCTAGCATTCAGAGGAATGACTAAGATCACACAGGGAATTCCCTCATTTTCCTATGATCTGTAATTTTTTATGGATGTATTAAAATGAAAAGTCTGTTGCAAGTCTGAACTGTGCTCAGCTGGTACTTTTGCCTTAAGAATATTAATCATGAAGCATAAAATGTCTAGACTAGAAGAGGTTAGAGTGTGATCTGCCTTTCTGTCAGGAAGAGGATAAGCCATGATGGGAATTAAACCTGAGAAATATGGAACTGAGAATGGCATTCCAAAGCCTTACCACCAACTGAGGTCTAGCAGTTAATTTCCTGGGAATTATGTCTCTATCCAGAAAACGACTGGTTCAGTGTTAAAAAAATAAATAAATCCAGAATACCTGAAAACACTGCTTTTGTTTGTAGGTAATAATATTGAAGATTGGGATTATTACTGGGCTAAAATGGTCAGCAAGTTCAAGTCAGCTAGTTCAACAAAAAAAAAAAAAAAAAAAAAAAATAAAAAAAAAAAAAAAAAAAAAAAAAAAAAAAAAAAAAAAAAAAAAAAAAAAAAAAAAAAAAAAAAAAGAAGCTCCTTCACTCCAGGTGTGATATCTGGAATGGTAAGGAGCCTGAAATAATTAGAGAATTTATTTTCCTACTAACTTTTTAATATCCTCCCCCCAAAATAACCAACAGAAGTAGCATCATTAGAACACAACTGAAGAATGGACTTCATAAAAACAATTTTATGAGAAGGCTCTGCCATCAGGGAGCATTAAGTATTATCAACCAGCAACAGCCCCAAAAACAATGAACATACTAGCCAGAAGGGGCAAAGATTTAATGACTTACAATTTGTAGGTCAACCTTCTTTAGTGCCTAAGTGCCAAACTGCTGAAAGTCAGTCAGTGAAAATGCTATTATAATGGGGTTGAAAATGTCTTTGAATCTCAGTGGAGAAGCATTTACGTCCACATCTAAGCAAAATTAGCCAAAATTTGTATCCGAGTATGCGATGACTGGAATACTTCTCATCTGGGACTGGAAAATAAGTAAGTAAACTTTATGGCCGATGATACAATGGTTTCTTTTCTTTTTCTTTCTTTCTTTTTTTTTTTTTTTAAAGGACTGTATATAACTATCAAGCCAGACAAACTTCAAACTTCCATTCAAACAAACAGCTATTCATATATGAACAGGACTGTAACAGCAACAACAAAAAAATCAGTTCCTACATCTCCGTCTACAAAGGAACTGCAATTTGACATTTTCAAATAGATTAAAAAAAGAATCAAAACAATATACCGTGAAAGCACTTGTGTTTCTCTACCATAAGGATGATCAAAAAGGCGACAAATCAACTTGTGCTGCAGCCTAAATGAAAAAACTCTTTTACAATCATACATTGGTAAAATTCCTCCTTTAAACTTCCTTGTTCTACATTTATATTTAACAAAATACAAAGTTAAAAGACTAGCATTATTATGATAAAAACTGAATTGAGTTAAAAAACCACAATAGCTTGTATCATGACCTTTTTACATGGTCACAGCACAAACAGCTTTAAAATAAATCCCTACAGTCACCTTTTTCATAGGACAAGACCAAAATAACCAAAAGGTGTCTTGCCTGAATACACTATGAAAACACTGTCAAGGTACTTCCTTCACGAAACATCAGCTTCAATCTGCGCTATGAAAACTTGTCAGCAAACTATGATTAAGCAAATAAAATGGCCTTTTGGCATTAGTGAGATTCATATTAGTATATGGGTAGAGCTTAGGAAACTGCTGATTGAATGCAGAGAACAAATATGGGATGATGGAAAGGATCTTTATGCTCACAATTGAAATTTAACCAAACCTTAATTTCTCAAAGAAGATGCAACATGTAGGCATTGCTTTTATTAATTTATATTAAATGTAAATGGCAGTTAAGTGCATTTTCTAGACACCATATCTCGACATATATATTGGAAAACAAAGACTGTCTGAACACTGCTAATGCTTGAGATCCCAAGAGGAGGAAAATGAACTTGTGAAAAATACTTAAGGGTTATACACTCTGTATTCAAGTTTTAAAGCTTTGGGATAGACGAAAGAGTAGCAGATGCAAAGAACAACAGGGGTCTGATGCTGTATCAAAGCCATAAAAATATACAGCCGTTTTAATGGGCAATTATTCTTTGCATTTGTGCTCTGGTTTGAATGTGTATGAGAGTGCCATATGCCTCCAGAAAGGTGTGTGATCAAAATAGATGACTGACTCTACCACGCATCGCTCCTCATCTCTCCTCCTCTGCATGAACTATCAGGTCATCTCCCTTCCAAAGTTTTCAAATATTTTATGGTGAGCAATTTTAATGCTACATCACATTTGAATGAATCTAATTTATGGCGAGGTAACATGACTCTTAGAAAAGCAGGAAGACACATGTACTCTGTTCTTACAGTTTTAGGAGGATCCCTGCTGCAGAAACATTTTCAAAGTGCTGGACAATAAATTAAGAAGAATAGGTAATAATTGGCAATACGATGAGAAAGGTGGAAGAGAATAACCTAACCTATCATATTATCTGCAATTTCAGGAACAAAATCAGGAATTTATCCTGAGATTTCCCATGCAGTGAGCTTTCACTTGCAAATAATTGTAGTAAGATTGGCATTCTTTAAAAGAACTGTAAAAAAACATGTTCAGGAGGATGCCTCTATATATCTGCATTTAAATAAATGGTCTAAAGTTCACTGCAAGTAAAGCGTGAGTTCCATTAACACATATTTCAAAATAAAATGGGTTTTAAAAGAGCTTATGTATATTTACATTCTTAAAATGTTGAGAGTCAAACTTGGGTATGTTCATAATCTTTAAAAATAACAAACTGAGAGGATATTTTATCCTCTGTCATATTTATTTTGTGAGAAGATTATCCCTAGGATCTAATTGTGAGTTGATTGAATTCAAAGGATTTTATGCCATGAATCACAAACGCAGGCAGACCTGGATCCCTCTAGTTGTTTCGTACACCATATATTTGTTTCTGAAACATTTTATTGAAATTAGTGAAAGAATCATTTCCTTACCATTGTACCAAAATGCATGTCAATATTAGACTCTGTTGTTTAAGAATGAATAAATCTGCATTTTGGACAAACTGTTTCTTACAGGACATCCTCATTTGAAATGCATTGAAAAGGAAAACAAAAATCTCTAATTAATGTACAAGTCTAATCACCATTCTCCACATGGAAGAGTAATTTTTCACTGTTCATTTGCTCAGTTTAATCTCAAAACTGACATAACAGAAAAGCAATGGCCTATAAATCTGCTCTCATTTGTTTCTTTAATATTCATATTCCACTGAACTACATCTGCTTGTTGCTGCAGTCTATTACAACATGCAAAAATGTCGATAAAAATATTATGAAAGGCAAGATGTGTTTCTTCATGGCTCTGTGTGCCATTTATTTTGAAAAAAAAAACAATAAATGGCTCACGGAGCGTCCCTCAGTTTGCTGCATGCTGGGTGATTAGTGATTAATTACCTTGCTGCAAATTGACATGGCACAAAGAAATTGACACAGACCTGATTAATTAACTTTTTATGTGAGACAGTTACTTACAAAACACTGCACACTGTAATTGAATCCCTTTACTCAACACTATGCATAAAGTTTCAAGTCAAATCCAAATTAGCCCAAAATTTCTCTTTTTTTGGTGCAAAAATGCAAAAGACGGCATTTTTTTTCTAAAAAGAACACATATTGAGAGATGCTTTAAAGATACCACTTCCAACTATTTCATTTTCACATACATGAAAAATGAAAATTGCAAGATTTTTCCACAACAATATCCAACATAACCAAATGCTCTCAAAAAACATAGACAGTGTACTCCAGAAAAGAATAAAAAACCTTCTATGCAAAATGTTTATTCTTATATTAAACAGTAGGGGACAATTACCTAGAGCAATAAAATTTGCTATTTAATTGCTTTTATCCTAAATTTGTCCCCAAGTCTACTTGATCTGCTATCGTAACAACGACTTGCACTTGGACTCACCCTGGTATTTTGTTGTAATACTTTTAAGTATGGTATTATTCTCTTTCTGTGGCATCCTTTGTTTCATTTCCTCTAATATAAAAATAAATAGACTAGCACTAGAGTTTATAAGTACTGATACCATTACACACTAGGAATATCAGTAATCTTTGAGAAACATTATGATGCCAGACTCTGACAATATATATATATATTTTAATCAGAAACTCCAGTATATCACATCTTTCTTATACTGGACTGAATAGGTGGCCTCCTGAATCCCAGACACTTGAGATTGTTCTTAACACACGAAACAAATGGAAAATGCAGAGGAATAAAAAAAAGGAGATAATGGAGAAGTGCAATTGATTTTTAAAAAGCAATTACACAAAGACATGATTTGTAATTATACAAGACTTTGAATAATAAGCAATGGTGTAATTGGTAGTCAAATTACTTTTGTTGTACTTAATCAAATAAGGTTATGGCATACTATATACCCTAATGAATGATCTGCATTTCACAAAAGGACCTACTAAAAACAAAAAAAGCTCTAAGTGAAAACAAACTACAAAAAAAAAAAAAAAAA
>VZSG01000045.1:1316705-1327767 GCA_013398315.1 Nothoprocta pentlandii
GAAAAAATGTCTGTTATTCTATAAAGGGCATAAGTATCTGGTGGGCTTGCATTTATGAATAGGACAAAGATTCTGAAACAAAACATAAAGTACCTTGGTAGAACTGCATAGTTGTAGTAGAATTAATGTCATAATTCATAAAATTAAATTAATACTCTTCAAATGGTAATTAAAGATTCTCATTAAGAAGGGCAAACACCTTCCTTGTGTTGGCAATAAAAACGCACTTTGGGCTTTAGGAGGTTATACAAAAAGAAAAATTCAATAACCTGCCATTTTATAATTAAAAGACAAAATAAATGTTAGGGAAAAGTCCAGTAAATTAGGAAAATTACCTTCAGGAGAGATTGAAAATATTGATTTTAATTTACAAACTATGTGAACTCTTCATGCCCTACTTCATGAGACAATTATAAGTCAGATTGTTAATTCTGCATACGTATTAGAAAATTGATTACTGTACTATGGGAACATTATATTTGTCATTAACACAAAGTCATTTATATAAAATGACTAATAACTCTGACTTTAATGAATGCAGCTTCAGAGTTGGTTGGCTAACTGCTCAAACTAATCAATGTTAAATTCCTGTTTTATAGGTAAAAGAAGGAAATAAATCTGACTCCATTAAATACTTCAATTCCAGCATTCTTATCTATTCATAGGAGATGACACTGGATGTATTAAAGGAAGCTTCTTTAATACTAATATTGGTTTGTAACAGTATTCCCACTGAACAAGTTCTGTCTTTTGAAGTTTCCGAACTACCCAAACATGTTCAGTCTCGGCTGGGAGAAATTTCAGTGTCTCCATGAGGGGAGATTTCGCGGATTCTGCAGGCAGCTTCCCCAAGTGCTTAATCACTGCTGGTGAAAGCTGCTTTCCTAATATCTATCTGGAATTCCTCTTGTTCCACTTTGTTGAGAGGAATATATTTTATGTTTTCCTCTTTATTTTCAGTTACCTATGTATGATAGTAGTTATACTTTTGGACTCTAAAGGCATTAACAGGTATTTGTATTTAGTATACACATCCATGGGCACCCACAAACAGAAACAACTGAAAAATGGATCCAAACAGAAAACTGGAAAACATCCAGAGTTAGGCTTGAAACTCAATGGAGACTCATATGTGATTTAGGAAACTAATGGGAAAACAGCTTTGATGCTAATTAGAATTAGTCATGATTACTTCTGCCTTAAATTTCAACTATTAACTTTCAAAAATGACCTTTCTATGTCTCTCTAGTGCTTTATGGGCTTAACTCAAACTCTTCACAAATCACCTGGGTTTTGGGATACAACCTGGGTTTCAAGGCTATCACTGTTGCAAATGTAGAAAGAATTGCTAGCCAGGACTCTGAGTTCAAACAGAAAAAGGCTAAATCTCTTTAATTCTAAATTTTAAGCAGGATCAGATTTTGGCCTCAGCAAGGAATTAAGAGATGAAATAGATTATAAATACAAAAATGTTAAGAAATTGATTAAATAGAAAGATGAAAGAAAAATGCGCAGAAAAAAAAATTAATGGGAACACAGTTGTTCTATGTATCTATGCATGTACATGTAAATGTATGTGTATACATGTACATGTTAATGTATATGTATACATAGTAAAGGTTTACCAGTTTTTTTTTTTTTTTCTTTCACTAGGCTTAAATAATTACTCAAACAAAAATGACTTTTGAAATACACAAACAAAACAAAACAAAACCTAATGTAAGACTGGGATATTGCTGTACATCTCATGTTATACTTTCTGTTTTCCAACACAAAAGTATTCAGACATCTTCTCTTCAAAATTTAATATTGTCCGGGTAACTGTTATAATTCTGGATTATAAACCTGTAAATGGTTAGTAACACATGAACAAAATGTGTACTTTTAACATGCTTTAAAGAACGTGAAAATAAAGCACAATATTAACACAACAATAGATTCCTTACCTGCATAGAATTCTGGACTATAAACTGCACCAACAACTGGATTTAATTTCCAGCCTGCAGCAAAAATACAAACATAGCTGAGTTAATACTGCAGTTGTAATAATGACACTGACTTTTTTTTTTTTTTTTTAATAGCAGAATATATATAGAATGACTTCAGAAAAGGTCATTTTAATAGAGGTTTTATAGGCATACTCCAATTTTCTCCAGTCTTTAAAACCAGAACACTCTCAAGCATGGAAATAAGTAATGAAACAAGCCATTCTCAGGACAGGTCTATACTCAAACCAGTATTGAAGTATATTATCTGGTGAATTAGCTTGGCTGTGATGCCCAATTAACAGGGACTATTACCTTCAGTTATGAACCTAACTCCTAACTAGTTAAGATATCTTTACATCGTGCAGTACCAGAGCACTACTACTCTTTGCATTGCTGTTAGTCTCTGGTTACAAGCTGCAGAGGTCACAAGAGCTGTATTTGCTGGAAAAAAAAAATGTGCTGGTGACTTACATTATGACAGGTTACAAGGCCATAAAGTAATCTGAGCATTTTGCTTCTACTTTGGGCAACACAAAAGTGTGCACACTGCAAGGAAGGTCTGCGGTGACACTGAAGCAGTCACAGATGTGGAGCAGAAACGGCTGCACAACTTGCATTTACAGCTGATAAGTGCATGTTAGCACATTGCTATAAAGCAACGTGCATGTAAGGACATGCTGCAGTTGCATTTGCTAAAGCATACAAATACAGCCTTTGCCTTTGTCCTAAATTATCACCGCTTTTTTTTTTTTTACAGAAGTAAGGGCAAAAAGCCCATGCAAAACCACAGAATCAGGGCAAAATCATTTCTGTGTGTTCTGGCAAACTCCAAAAAATTGCTCTTTTTACACCTGATGCCCTTCCTCCAAGTAAGCCTGGAGCACAGGGACTGGCTGCTCAAACACAGCCCATGTTTAAGCACACGTGATGCTCAAGACAACAGTGGTAGAGGAACTGAAGGGAAAAGGTAAAAGAGCAGCAGGAGAAAAAATGGCAAACTCTTTAAGTGTTCCTCGCACAGATAAAACACTAATTATCATTGTGTTTTGCACAGTGGATCCACTTCCCAACCTCCAGAAAACTTTTTTTTTTTTTTTTTTTTCTTTCAGTGTTTGAACAATTATTTCTCAATGTTAAAAAGTGGCTGATGTGAACTGCTGGGACTGAAAAATTAGGGGTTTTCCAAAAGTAAGTTTGAAACAGCAGGGTGNTTAAAAAGTGGCTGATGTGAACTGCTGGGACTGAAAAATTAGGGGTTTTCCAAAAGTAAGTTTGAAACAGCAGGGTGGGAGGAACTGTTTTAAGAGGAAAGAAAGGGAAAAAAAATCTGAGAAAAAGCATCTTATAAGCTCAAGAACAATGGTACTTTAAATAGATTATACAACTACGCTGCTGGAAGCAAAATGGCTACATACAATCAAGTCAGGGGAACAAAGGTTTCTAAAATCCAAAATCGAGACTGCTGTTCAGAAGAATTTAACTGCAAACTGTATCGAGGCTTGTTCCTGCCCTGGCCATAGCATGCAACACAAAAACACAGTAAAGACTGTAAGGCCATAATACTGAAATGTAACATAAAATCCCAGTAATAACACAATAGAAAACTCTATACACTTACTTAAAAAATATCACTATCTGTATCTGATGCACTGTAACTGTTTATCACTAATTAAATGATCAACAAAAGAGAGGATGGATGCTCTAGAAATACAATCCATTAATAAATGCAGAGTAAAGGACAACACAGTATGCTCCCCAGTGCTGCTATACATACTCAGAAGATAATTATGGCAGCTGGAAAATGGCCAACAATGAAGGGCTAAAATGACTTTCCTTCTCAAAGTATCACAGGATTTCTACCTGACCCCTTTAATTTTAAGGATCACAGTATTATATTCGGGAACGTCATAGCACACCAAATATTCTTAGCCAAATTGCTTGCGATATATAACCATTCAAATATTTAGACTTTCAGTATAATTCTCTGTATCTTACTGAATAATTCAAATTCATTACCTTTCAGCTTTGAAGCTACAGTAACAGTGTCATAATTTGTTCAAGGAAAAGAGAAAACATCAGCAAGATGCAGAATGATGAAAGTCACTCTCCTAGTTTATTCCTTTCCACTCTTATTCTGATAGCTGCAATTTTTGGAGGCTTATACAGGTAATATTCATCATGAAAATAATGGTAATTAAGCCTAACGGTGTCTTGTGGGTGGCATAGGTGCCGGCCCTGAACTGCATGGGTTGCCTAAGGGTGGTGGGTGGTGAGGACCCCTGCCCCAGCACCTGGGCTGGCAACTCACTGCAGTGGGTGCCATTCTGTGCATTTGTCCGACTGTCACCAGAGACATCTCCTTAAGACAAAACTGCAAAAGCTCAAAACTTAAAGGTGGAGAAACAAGGACTCCTCAAGCCTCCCGCCACAAAAGCAACCCTGTATCTTCCTCTGAAGACCTGCAAGCTAAGTGCACTGAAGGGAATCATTCCATCATTCGGAGGGTCAACAAGCTTTGGTGGAACGTGGTCGACACGGCTATGTAGAAGGATTATTTTTGCTTCCGAGGCCAGATTCAGCATACATAAGCATAAGGAACATTTCTGGGGAAAAAATAAGATCCACGACACCATTTGCTGCCTTCTGCGTTGTGCACAGAGCAGGCAGCAGAGGGGAAGGGGAGTGAATTCACCTCTGGTAATGGTCCCAAGCTGTGATTTCGAATCCCCAAGTTCAGACCAGCAGAAGGCTCCAATCCAAGCCAATGCAAGTATTAACTTTAAAACATATTTTTCCCTCTAGTGATCTCTGCTTCACATTCCTCATTCGCTGCTCAGGTTCTCTTAGGCTACTCCTGCATAATTCTCTATTCCCCACCACACTGGGCACGCATCCCAAATTGTAACATGGCCTTCAGAAAGAGAAATAAATCTACTCTGTAGGATTCATAATTCGATTTTCATGGATGAAATGGGGGCACAATAGTTTGGAATCTCTAAAAACGTCTCAGAAATATTTTTGCCAAACAAGCAGAACTACAGTGAGAAGCTTGGCCATATTTTCTAAGTACACGAGGTCAGCCATCAAAAGCATCTTCTCTAAAAAGACCCTTACAGGAAAGAAACTCTGCTAGCAACTGGACATTTATTAACCACTCATTCAGGAATCGCTCAAAGTCTGTGGAAAGCAAATTTCTTTTGAAAACCATCTAGCACACAAAAGCAAACCACTTATCTAAATGAAGCTGCATGCATTTAAAAAAAAATCCAGGTTATTCTGTTTTAAAATCTGCTGAGTTTTGCAATTGTATTTATAGCATGAGCCCTGTTTTCAACAACCAGCAACACTGAGGAAGGAAAGACAAAACACAGTGCAATTTTTAACTTGTAGTAAATGTTAAGGCATGATATAATGTCTGTTTCACATAACACAACACTGCTGGACATGTCCTGGCTGTGTTTTGCAAACCTGTCAACCAAATACACTTCAGTCACCAAACACACTTAAAAATCAAGTCATCTACTAAAACAGAAGGGGGTCTAAATCAATATGCATATACAAATAAAATTTCCAGCTACCGGTGTAAGAAGCATCTTTAAAATGGTAATATGCTTGGACACAGAAATATATAGTCTTTTATTTTATTTAAAAGAAGGTACCTTTACTTTAGACACCAGTGATCTTTAATAATCACCTACAGCACTGGCTAATTCCTGACAAAATGAGGAAGAAGTGCAATCATACAATGTCAAGATGACTGATAACAGAAATCCTGATTAAGCTGAATGAAGCACATTGCCATCTACACTTCATTCCTTGTCGATGGCAATGACTCTGCTAGAGGAACAGGACTGCTTCCCCCTACTTTAGGGGATCTCAAGCACTAAAAACACCCTGAAAAGATCAAAACGGATGGACCAGAGTTTGCCCTGGCCCTCAAAAACCCTCAAAATGTGTGCAGCAGATTGCTGTCCTTTGGGGCATGGATTCCCAAACCCAAGGGTTGGGTTTCATGTGTTGAACTGCACTGGTTCCAGCTACCAGCAACATCCTGTCCAGGCGGAGCAGGATGGAAACGGACAGACACAAACATTTCAAGTGGGAAACACTTCTAATAGCAAATTATCATTGCTTCTGTCTTCTGGCTATTAGGAAATGACAGTGTGTGAGCCAAGGAATGCCTATATTGCATTTCTCACTAAAATGACCAGGCTTCTGTTTCCAGCCATCTTTGGATGCACTACGTGATATATAGCAGTTCCGCATCCTTAAAACAGTATGCAGGCAAAAAAATTACACCATAATTTATAACAACACCATTTTTATCCTTTTGTCATTTCAATATAACAAGAAAGACACTATCACATGCCATCAAATTAAAATAGCTTCCTTTTTGCAGCAAAATACTATTCTGCAATCAAGACAAGCTGCGTGGCTCTCTGGTTAGGTGCACAAAGATTTCATGGTCTCAAGCCAGTCCAGGTGAAGGAGGTTTTCCCACCGGCACCGTTTGGCACATAGACATATTTGCATTCAAAATGAGAAAGAAAACAGCTCCTGAGAAAGTATGAGGAATTTCAGACTAGTCTTCTCCAGATCACTTTAACTAGCTCAATAATCACATGTCAGATTGAAGATAGTTACTTTATTTTATTTTTCACTGGGGTAGGAAAAAGACTGTGACTCATTCATTAAAAATTAATGCCACTGTTTGCCCTAGTTTTTACTAAAACCTCACTAATGAGCGCTCAAATATAGAAAATAAGACCATTATATTTCAAAACTAAAAAGAGTCTCAGCTAGCTGCGGAAACTGTTCCTGATCTATGTGCACATTTCATCTGCTCTCTATTGGATAGGAAAATGAAATCAAATGGGAAAGCAAATGGTCTAGTAAAACTGGAAAACATAATTGCCATTAACTTCAATTTATGTGTTATTGTTTGAAGTTGTTCAGTTAGGATCTTGTTAGAATTTTCTGAACTAGCAAACACAAATGATTTCTTGAACAAGTAATTAAACACTGCCAAAGGAAATATTTTTAAAATTGATTGTCTCCAAACCTCTCAGATATCTATAGATGACCTTCTATCATTATTGCATAACTTCATAGTGATAGCTAGGTCAATACTAGATTTAGAACTTCTAAGCAACTTGGGATTTAAATTCTCCATGGGGGAAAAAAAAGAAGAAGAAGGAAAAAAAAGGAAACAACATCCAATTACAGTTTGCCCTTTACCCTTAGCAAATTGCAGAAGAACGACACAGAAAATAATCTAATAAGACTAAAGGCATGTCTCAGTACTGAAAAGTACCTCATGGTTGACAGAGACATTCCTTTCACCGGCCTCCTTATCTCCATCACCCAAGGAAAACTGAATCCTGTGATGAGCTCATCTACCGCAACATTAACACTGCACGTGGCTGGACAAGAACTCTGCTTTCCTACCAGGTGCATTTTCCTCTCCAAAAGCCTCGGAGGTTGAACACTCAGATTCCCATCCAGCAGACCGCTGCACGCACAGCAGAGCTCTGCACAAAGGGAACCGGGGCCCATCCGCAACAAGTTTCCAAAGGGGATCCCTGGACTGCCCGAGCCCTAGGAGAGATGCAGCACTAGGACACTTCATCAGCACGGGGCTCACTGCCGTGAAGCACAGGGATGAGTTTGTACATGCACTGACATCAAAACAAGGTGCTGAGATCGCATGCACTTACCATTCGTGTAAGGGTTGACCGTCTTTTTATTTGTCATTACACGTGCTGTTGCATTATTTACCTAAGCACATAGAACACCGAATTAGAAAGGGTTACAGGGAGGGCCCACGGTACTATTAAATGCATGCATTATTACTGCTATTAGTCATGTAAAAAATAAAATGCAATTTAATTTATAGAAGGCGACAGGTGCATAACAAAATCATACTGTTTATAATTACATTTACTTTCATAACCATTTTAACTTACAAATCATTTCAATAAAGCAACATCATATCATTTAAACTTTAATAAAAAGACATTAAAAGCAAATTAAAAGGTACTGCAGAATTTAAGACTTAAGAGCATGCTTGTATTCCATGATAACACTGATACAATAAATATTCAAAACAGAAAAAAAAAAGTTTATATGAAGGAACATGCAGTGGAGTAGAGGGGAAAGAGACAAGGTACAAGGAAACAAAGAAAATGTCAAAAAAAGGGACAAACGAATTTTAGCAGTGTGCAACATAACCCTTTAGAAGAGAAGTACCATTGGAAAAGCAACATCTAGCATTCAACACTTGGAACAAGAGCCTTTTTCATTGCAAGAATTAACAAAATCATTCAAGCTTTAAAATCACAGCTAACAAAAGGATAAAAAGAGGGTGCATTATTTAACACAATATGGAGTTAACAATCTGAGTAAGATGTGCACGAAGTCATATCCTCAATCCAATCAGTGCCTCCCAGGCTTGCTTAAAACGTACACTCAATTACAGGCGTACCAATATAGAAAAAAATGTAGCATCAAGAAAACTTAATACAACAAGTCAAAAAAATCCACGTGGTATATCAGCGCTAAATACGTGAAACGGCAGATGGACTTCTCCACTTACCATTCAGCACCATCGCCAGCATGGGTATGTATACAGTTACCATGGTTACTGAGAGTTTGGTGAGGGCCCTAAGCGCTACCGTCGAAGGGGGAAAATGAAAAGGCAAAATATGCAACATCTTACTCAAAAGACGACAGCATTTTCAATTGGTAATTTTTTTTTTTTTTTTTATTCTAACAAATACGACTGAGGCAGTATTGAAGGGGATCCAGTGGTATTGAAAGGCGTTTGTGCTTGTTTTGGAATAGATGCCAATGGCTCAGGCCACGCGGCCAAAGAAGCCGGATGGTTAGGTTAAAAAGGCAACGTTAAAATTGGGCGGTTTGGTTCTAATCTGGCTTTGGTTCTTTTTTTCCTGTACATCTTTTGGATGCTTCGTTCCCAATCGGAATTTTTTGAAAGCCACTGTGGATCCCGCATCAACCCTGCAGCAAAAAAAAAAAAAAAAAAAAAAAAAAAAAAAAAAAAAAAAAAAAAAAAAAAAAAAAAAAAAAAAAAAAAAAAAAAAAGAAAGAAAGAAAGAACCAAAAAAAAGAAAAAAAAAAGAACAAAGGAAGAACCAAAAAAAAGGAACAAAAAAAGAACAAAAACAACCTTTTGTTTGTGTTTTGTCTGTCACACATTTTTTTCTGTTGTTCTCAATTTCATTTTTTTAATTTTTTGTTGGCTGGTTTTTGGAATCTACTGCACCCATTGATTTACAAAACATTCAAAATAATAACTTCAAAATATTAAAGTTTTCATTTTTTTTCCAAATCTGTCATCCACCTTTCAGCAATAATGATAATAATAATAATAATAATTACAAAAGAAATCATAATAAAAAACCCAAGTAAGGCCAGATTCTCTCTCGTTATATATAAGTATATATATATAAACAATGGGAAGGGGAAAGGGGAGCACACAGAAGACACCAATGATGCATCTGAAACAACAAATGAGAGTGAAGCAGACATTTATAAAAAAGATGAAAAGGAAAATATTTTGAACATGCACCTCGATTTTACGGCCCTCTACCACGGTGCCGTGTAATTTCTCCCTCGCCCTGTCCGCATCAGCACTATTTTCGAAAGTTACGAAACCAAATCCCTGCATGCAGGAGGGAGAAGGGGGGAAAACAACATGCACATTATTATTTCAGTCAATGACCACTTGTTTGCTTATGTTCTCTCTCTTTAATTTAATATTTTCTTGTCCTCGCTTCATTTCTGTAACATGCAAATTAGAAAAATTATAATTGTATTGAGATGTGCAATAAATAAGCGACAAATGTGAACAATTTTTTTTTTTTCCTCTCTGTCATCAGTTAGACAATACCCTCGGAAGAATTCAAAGAATGATACCAAAAATACCTTTCTACATGTCACTACAGAGGAAAATAAATCTAACAATAAGAAAATGAAATTAAAATAAATTACAGTGTCTTCACATAGAAAAAAATGAAATAATGAGAAAAGAAAATGAACCACATTATAATGACATGCAGATATCTCAACAAAATAAAAGAAACATGTGCACAAAATTCAACACTGAATGTCAATATCCTCTAAAACATTGCCTACTTAATCATGCTCTTGTGATCGTAAGAAACATTGTTCCCATGCAACACTAGGGTAACTTAAACTTTTGTCAAACTATACAGCCTTTACTTATTTTTTATAAAAGAAAAACGAAAGAAAATAAAACCACCAACAAAACCAAAGCACTTTTAGAACTAAGTAGAAACTTTCTTGTATTAACAGAGCAAATAAAAATCACATGATGTGAATAGAAAAAGAAACTTTGAGAAAGGAATAAAAATGCAAACATTTTGAGTAAGTTTAACTGTTTCATTTATTAATTCCATACATTACTTTTCACAGATAAAACATGCAGCTGCTAAAGCTTCCCACGCTAGTGGGGCAGGAAAACACTTGACTAATGTGAAATTCTGACTGTGCCAAATACTTGACAACATTAGGCAAAACTACCTGTTCTAGTCTTGCTAACATTCATTTTTACTAAATTACACACTGCTTGTAACTGTAAATCTTTTAAAAGCCAAACATGGAGCAAACAGTGTAAAAACATACACCAACCCTTTGAAATATTGCTCTTGTGGTACCACTGCGATGCCTTCGGATGCTTTGGGAATTTATCCCAGCAAGCGAGTTTCATTCGCCCTTGGTGCTTCAGGATAAGGCCCATTTACAAATCACACAGAGCACCTCTGAAAGGAGCAGGCGGTGCCGCACATCCCCAGTCCCGCTGCAGCCTTCAGCCACCCCTTCATTCAGTTTTGTGTTCGGGACTCACTCGGTTCTGTCACCTACTCCCTGCGGTTCTACCTACTGTGCATATGGGGTACACGGTGTACACAAAATGCATGTATAGTGACACGCACACAAAAATCTGACTCAAAATATATTAAAAAAAATGCTTTTTTTCCTTTTTTTTTTTTTTTTTTTTTTTTTTTTTTTTTTTTTTTTTTTTTTTTTTT
>VZSG01000045.1:1327962-1362017 GCA_013398315.1 Nothoprocta pentlandii
TTTTTTTTTTTCTCTAAAATTCCTACTGAACCCTGAGCTCAAAAATCACTCCACCAGCACTTCCACTTGCAGACACTTCCCAGACAACCTGACTCCCAACTTTCCCACCACAACCCCATGCAACAAGACCTAAGCACATAACTCTCCTTTCCCCAAAGCACAGGGAACCTGGCAGAGAAAGTAAATTCCCTCTCTCAATATTAATCCCTCCATTTTAAGGGCCTGCCCTGGCCTTTTTCATACAACACTCTCACTTTCAACTTTTATTTCCCCTTTCATTGCTTCCTCAGCCCTCCCCATTTTTTAATAGCTCTGTAAAAAGGCTCGTAATTTAAGATGCCACCAGGCGAATTCCGCAGCAGAAACCATCACTGCAGCGATCGATCCAATGACCCTTGGCTCAGCAAGAGCATGAATTTCCCCCCAATCTATTTGCTCGCCTCCCTCCTCACTGCTGAGCAACCGACTCCTTCTCAGCACTGCCAGAAATTAAAATTTGGTGGGAGCTTTTTAGTCAGAAATTTGAATCAAGTCTTACTTGCTCAAAGCACTACCAGCTGTTTTTTTTCTTCAAACAATTCAAGTGAAAGATAAAAACTTAATTATTTTAAAAATTAGAAGAAGATATGAAGAAGAGCCACAAGCCAAGCTAAGACAGGAACTTCAAAGATCCTGAAACGAAATCCCATTGTCAATTTTTTTATGTTTTACTTATTTCCATATTTAACACTACTCAAACGAGGATCTTATGTATGTAAATGTTTAATTAAGTTTACCTATCCAACACAGAAGCAGTCACAGAACATAGGCTCGTTCATCACATATTTAACTAGAGATATCTACACTAAAACAAACCGTATTTTACACGCTCTTGATTCAACAGTAACCTTGACTCATACTATGTATCTGTCAAATTATTTAATAATAGGCAAATTTGGAAGGTTTGGAAACTTTGTTATTTGATTAAATAGATCTCAAAAATAATGTATATTGAACGCAGTGCATACACATATGTATTTATGCTAGTATAAATGAAATACAGAGCTGCACAGGTATTTGTATTTCTGAGTTTGCCATCTTGAAGTCACAAACTTTTCCAGGGGTAATAAAATACAAGTTGGCTCTGGCAGTTTCTAAAATATTGCAGCTGCTAAAGCAGCACCGAGTTACCCTTTTCAACCTTTAACAGCTCTTCCACATCTTCTGGTGGGCTTCATCCTAAAAATCCATGCAGCTTGTTACACATCGAGAGAACCAGACTCAATTTCTGGCTCAGTCTATGCTTGCTAGCAGCATTACCAGCAGGTCTTATAATCTTTTAATCAATAAACTCTGTAAATTGGGCAAGGTAATCCTCAGTTATTTGAGGCAGTTTGTAAGAAAAACCTCAGCTAACACAATACTGAACTCCAATTCTTAATGAAGAGTTCCACGAGTGATCACATTATTCCAGCAAAGTTAACTAGATATTTTTTTGCTTATTAGAATATCTATTTACTCCCTATAAATTACCAGTGACTGCGTGTTATGCCTTTAAACATGCAAAAACTTCAGTATGAAACTTTTATTTTCGTCTGAAACATTTTTTTTAATGGAAAGCTTCCCTTTTGCAAATGTTTTACAATTTACATTGGTGCTGAAAGATTATGAATTTTAAAATCCACAATTCCATTCTTATTAATTGTTAAGGATGGAAATGACCTACTATTTCTGGTTTTGTAGGAATCTTTTAAACATTTTCAAATCTTAAATCACCTTCTGAAACACTGAATTTTGCACACATCAGCTGTTTCATTGAGAAAGCATTACATGTTGAAACTGGATGTGGGTCATCACGGAATATCAATTAATGACCATCAGGAGAATTTTAGAAAAAAACTACGACATTTGAGTGACTCAATATGAGAAGTCGATCTCTTCAAATTTAAAATGTATTTTTTAACACATTAAGAGAGATATTAACAAAACAATTACAACTTATCTGATACCAGAGTATTACAAAGTATCTGCTTCTGCTTAAAAGATGGTGTAACAGCAAAATAATTTTATTATTAGCAATAAATCAAGTGTGAGAATGGCAACAAGACTGATGTATAAGTGGAAAGACATTATAATGTGTTTGACTTGGGATGAAAAGGAAAAGGATACCCCATGCATATGACATATGCACAGCTGATGTCAGAGGTGACATCTCAGGGGAAGGTGACCCCTGTTCTGCACCAGAAATGCTGATAATGAAGGTATAGCTCTTCTAGCTTGTTTACTTCTTAAATACCCAATAAATCAATGTATACATTTAAGGCATAGTAATTTTCAGGAAAAAAAAATCAAATGTTTGCAATACAGTAAGAACTCTTTTAATTAAATAAATGTTAAAATAGGTTGTATTCAAAGGGTTGGTGTACTGAAGTTTCAGTTAAAGAGGAAAACACCTGCATTTAAATAACCAGGAACAATCTCATATTTTCTCAGCTAATTACTTAAGAGGATGGTTATTAGGTGTCATTATCATCTTTCATTTCAATACAAAAAAAAATATACTTGTACTAATTCAAGATCTGCTTACAGATATCTATAAGTATGGGCTCATCTTATAAAATAAACAAGGTAATTATTATTGAGGAATAAAGAAAGCAGAAAGCAATGCCCCATAAATCAGGTGACAGTTTGGAGTAGTTCAAATTACCCCTTTAAAATATATAAAATGAGTCCAATGACTTTCATGCTGCTTAGGAAACCGACAGAAAGCTCTAAAGTTGTTTCTAGTAGAGGGGAACCTCAAATGTATTTGTTACAGCAGTGCAGTTTTTTTTTTTTTTTCCCCTTTTTCTCATATGACATATTTTAAACAAATTATCAAATTCCTTTGGTGAATTAAACTGCTTACCTTTGAGCCTCGCTCATTAAAAATAATTTCAACATCTAAGATTTTACCAAATTGCTGCAAAGAAATAGAAAATTTACATGAAAATAAGATAACTTCAACACTTCTGACATCTTTAGTACAAATGCTTGTTTTAGAAACTGATGCACCATAAAATCAAGCAAAGTCAAGCACCCGAAAAGACGAACTGAAAGAGTAACCAAATCACTATTACAATTCGATCAGATACATCCTTACACCTGTAACTGTCATTTCACATTCATTTATGAACCCAAATTCAGTAATACCTTCAAAGAAATCATTATCTGTGAACACAGTCAAGTACGAGCACCAATTTTTTTATTTAGTCTTTGAACATTGGAAGTCACTTCCTGGTGATTCTAATCAATGCCTGTCTTCCTAGAACGTAAAGCTGGAAACTAGAAAGGTTACTTGTTATAAATACTGCTACTATTCATATTACAATAGCTCACAGTAACTCACTATCTCTAGGCATTTCTCATGCATTCAAAAATGGACCACAGCCCAAAGGAAAAGGCTCTATTATACTTGTCTTCGTAAGAGAATAAGTGTTTAACTTGGGCAACATTTTTGAGATGATGTATTTTATGATTTGACATTTTATTATATCACTTGGTATGTTCTATTTTATCATTACATGCGTCATTAGTATGTTGCAAAGAGTACTGCAGCGCTAAAAAGTGACACAATATGTTAAACTAAAAGGATAAAGTTAAATTCAGACAAATAAAGAATAATCTATCAATAGTACAAGAAATTGCAAAAATTAGCCTTTACTTGAATCTTCAGCTAAAAATTTACTGTTATCAAGTCATTCTAAAGCTGCAGAACTCTACCTATCCTCCAGTTTAGTGGTCTTTTGACACTTAAGACACAAGAATACTGAAAAAAAAAAAAAAAGCTTTTATTCATTTACAAATCATTACAAAAAAAACCCAAAAAAAAAAAAAAAAAAAAAAAAAAAAAAAAAAAAAAACCAAACCAAACCAAAACAAAAAAACCTCAAAAAACAAGAATCACAAGAACAAATTAGAAAAAAAAAAGCCTTTTCATTTGGTGTACTTCCAGATAAAGCCTTTTTACAGTGCTTTGTTCAATTTAAATAAATTTGCCTGGTTTTCTCTAGATGGTTAATTATCTCTTCTGCTATTTGGTTGATAAGTCATAGCCTACTGGCAAACAGGCATTTGGGGGCATTACTTACAAATAGTCACACACAGTAAAACACAGTGACCTTTGTTTCCCACTATCACACCAGGGTCTTCCCAGTGACCATTTCCTTCATTTCATACAAATTAATACCAAAAAAAACCCCAAAATATTTTAACCTGCATACAACGATATTAAGACTTTACAAGTACAAAGTAAACATGAGAGGATGTCTAAAGCAGGATGGTGGCATGGAATATTTCATAGAGCATTGTGTAAAACTATAACACTTTCTAGATGAGAACTGAGAAAGTAAGCAGGAGAACCATGAATCATCAGAGTACTAACTTGGAAAATAAAAATAAAAGGGTGAATCTAATAGCTAATAAAAATATTTCTAGATTATATTGTGAGACTTTTCAAAATAAATACAAATGTTCTTGGAGGGTGGAGATGAAACCAGGCCTAATCGCTCAGTATGATGGCATATATGATGCTTATGAAACACAGCCAATGCACACGAAGACAGCTAATGGCCTGAGCAAAACCCAACTTTGATACAGTGGCAAAAACTTCTGAAGCCTACAGACCTGCTAAGACCATTGGAAATACGGGAGCATTCCTGCTCCTGGATTTTCAGATACTTAAATGCAGCCCAGGTCTCACTTTTGTGAAATGGGTTTCCTGCTCATGAGGTCAAACACTGCCTGCGTTTGCATCAGGCTCTCCAAAACAAGTCAGTATGGGCATATAAGTCCAGATGCATACATCAGGAACACATGTGCATTGAATACTGTAAGCCAGTGCAGGTAGCTGCTTTCAATAAGATGCAAATCAACATGATATATGGAATACACACACCTACAGAACAACAAAGTAGATTTGCTTTTTCCTCAAATGAGGGGCAAATCAGGCATATATTTGGTTATAAATAACTGAAAACAGGATCTTCACTGAAAATGCTTAAATAACTTTCAGATCCTGATGTCAAGTTGCCTATAGCATAAAAACGTAACATAAACACAAGAAATAAACAGAAATAAGTACTTACACCAAACATTTGTCTAAGATCTGGATCCCGGAATCGGAACGGTATATTTGAGACGTGCAGCCGTTTTGGCTGTGATTTGTTTTCTGTGTTTTCAGAGGATTGTGTCTGTTGCTGGCCATCAGTCTGTGCTGCATCATCTGTCTGCTAAAGGAGTAAAGCAAAACAAAGCACACTACGTTATTCTCTATGTTTTTTAATTTAAATAAAGTAGGGGTATTTTCTCAAATAATACTGCAAGAGAGTTAAAAAGTACTTAAAGTTACTGAAGATTTTAAGAAGCTGAAATAGATAGTGTTTTCATTTTTCAAATCCATTTCTGTATCTCCCTCAGAAGTGCAATTTTTTCCTTTTTTTTTTTTCCCCTTTTTTTTTTGGAGGGGGGGGGTATGCATTTGCAACACTGGAACAAAACAGGAGCATCCAAGGATTATTTTCAGTGTGGATTTTCTTAGAGTTCCAACATTCTATATTACAGAATTAGTTTATTTGCAACATTTGATATGAGAGTAAAGAGGTTCCAAGACTCCTATATTATAGAGAGGTGACTTAGTCATTATTTAAAGTTGCCTCTCTGTAATATAGGAGTGTTGGAACCTCTTTACTCTCATATCAAATTTTGTGAAGGAAAGAAGCTGAACCTCCTTGTCCAGGTAAGAGCCCACTTGCAGTAGCAATCTATACGTTCTCATGCAAGGTGAGTACTTCCATTCCGAGGCCATGGGGTCCTCTACACAGGAGGTGGGTAACACATCACATTCTGATTTCCATTTCATAAGCAGTGCTAATGGGCATTAGAGGGTCATTTTCTTTACGTAAATGGTCACCATTATGGAAAAAGGCCTTGAGTTGTGAAAGGCAAAGAAAGTATAAACAGTAGTGAAGACTGCCCAATATAAAAGTAAAATCCAGAAACAAAGTCCTACAGATTTTCTTTCTCAACAAAATAAGGACATATGCTGGTACCTCTTAGAGGGATGCAGTTGCCCAGTTTTGAAATGTTATCTTCTTATTCAAGTACATTGCAGTGTGTTACAATTTACCAAACAAAATTACAGAGATTAGGAAATTTAAAAATTAGAAATTACAGAGAGTAGATAAAAAATATGCCATTCATTGTATAACTAACCATTACAGCGCTGTTAGTATTTTACAGGAATTCTTTGGCTATTTTTCTTTAATGATATTGTATACTACCCTAATTAATCACTGCATGTACAGCACATACATTCACTAGAAAAAGATTTTGCATAGGTATGTAAAACCAGCATAATTATTACTTTCCCCTGCACTGGTAAAGGGGATTTGGAAAGAAAAAGAAGAAGTAAATTAAATGAATGAAGCTGTTAGTTTGTTTACTCTGTCCTCCTCCTTCCGTTCTGACCACATTAATCTTCCAAATATTATTTTTCCGTGGTGTTCTAACAGTAGTTTGGTCAGTCTGTTGTTGTTGTTGTTGCTGTTTCAGTTTCATGCTAGTATCAAATTTATTTCACAAGACAAAAATAAACAAAATAAAAACTGTTAAATAATATAAGCCTTACCACACAGGTTTAGTACCAATAATCCTGTTAAGAAGGAAGGAAAAGACTTAAACAGAATACATTATTTACACTACAGATAATTACATCAAATGCAATGCTTGCAAGGTAAGTTCAATGTGACCATTCCAAGTAAACACAAGCGTTCTCAAGTATTAAGTACAAATAACGTTTCCTTTATTTCCTGTATACTTCCTGGGCCAAGATAACTTCACAAGAAAATAAGCACTAAAAAATGTATAGCATATACAAGCAGGTGCAGCATTCCAACTGGAACACTGATGTGAACCCAGGTAACAAACAGACGATTTGGAGGCATTATTTATTTCTGAAACTTCTGAAGTAACCCAATTTATAGTGCAGCTCTGCCCATTTGAACCAATTTGTTGAATTTGGTCAAGAGGAGCTAGAATTTACCAAAGAAAACAGCCAGCCTTGCACCCCACTAAATCCAGGAGTCTAAGGCCCCTATAGATGTCTCAGTTGGCCAGTGGTGCCTACATTTCGCATGACACGTCTTGTATCCGAATTTTCTTGTATCCGAAGAAGAATTTTCATGTGATTTGAATGAGGAACCAGGAATAGTTTAGGTTTAAACCTGAAGCTATGAGTCAGTATCCCCATAGTGCTTCCCCTGCTGCACCTAAGCAGTGCTGCGCAACTCAACGGTTAAAAATGTCTAGCGATTTAAGTACTAAATATGAGATATAACTGCTACAAGACAGGAACGTGTTCCATGCCAACCTCTTGCTATTACATCTGAAACCAATAGGTTTCAAGAGAATATTTTCCTTGAGGACTACTTTCGCCAGTACTGTAGCAACACAAAGAAAGTGGATCCAAAAATCTCTGATATTTAAAACTCCATCAGAGCTGGTATGAGGCTGCTATGTTCCTCACTGCGTCCCTGTGATCCTTCCTTTTTGCAGGCCACCAAGTCTGCAGTCCATACCACTTACTATGAAAATTGAGCAAATTAGTATGCTTTATGCAAAAAAAAAAAAAAAAAATTAAAAACGAATAAATAAAAAACAGTAATGCCACAAATAGCATAATCTGTATAATTTTTCCACATGCCATCAATTTGGCTAATATGAATTAGTTACCTTCACATATCAAAAAATCATAACTTCCAAGTCATTGAATAAGTTGGTATGAAAAGATTTCATTTCATGAACCAACCATACAATTTCATGAACCAACCTTTACAATTGGGATCAACTCTCTGCTACCATCCTTCCTGAACAACTACCTCAAAACTACCCTGCTTGCAGATCTAAAATCCTCACCAGGAAAAACGATTGGAAAGAAAATCATCCTACAGCCAGCTTAACAAAAAAAAGTTTCCAAGCCCCAAGCACAATCACCAAGTTTAGGCTAAGAAAACTGATTAAAAAGATAGTTGCACATTTCTCGCATACCCACACGGCCAATAAACTATTCCAGGCTGTTCAGCAACATGAGCCGCCTCATTGACATGTATCTCCGTGGAAACATAGATAAGTCAAAAGCCCCTCTTGTCAGTCAGATAGAAAACACACACCAGCTCTTGCAGGTGAGATATAAATCCTGCCCTGTCACCGAACAGTCACAGATTTGCTGCTGTCACTCACAGCCCTTCACATGTGTCAGCCTGCTGGGCCACGCGGGCACTGACAGGGACGTCTGCCTGGAAGGAGGTGCAAAACACGCTTGGAAAGAGCCCTATTTTTCTTGTAAAACCAAGGTTATCATCTACAGGCATAGCATTTATGTTGTTTCAGCCAAAATATTAAATTAGACACTAGGTAGTCGTATCATGTGTCCAAAGCCATTGGGAAGAGCAAATACTAAATAGTGTAGCCAGGATTACCTGACTTTCATCCCAAATATATCGCTGTCTGTGTCATTGCATAGCTCAGGACATAATAAAAAGTCCTCCAGGGAAAACCATGGTATCAAACCTAAGGGACTCAGTACCTGCCAGGCCTTGCTCCCAACGTGTAAAAAAATACAAGGCTATATTAAAAGTGAACTATAATATCTGAGGCTTTTCTGTTGTCCACAAGGTCTTTGCAGAAGTAAAAGAAAACATCTTTGGACAATGCCCTTGCTACTGTTACCCTGTTAAGGCTGTAATTGTTATGCTTCTTGTAGTGATAGGGGTTTAAAAATGCAGGACACATAAACTTGTTCAACATATTTCTCAAGATTGAAAAAAGACAGCAGCACATCAGCATGTACGAACAGCATTTCTCTCTCCCTCCTCTTTAGCACATTCCAGTTCTCCAGTAGCTCTGCTCATTTCCCCAGTAAACATTCTCACATTTAATCAGGAAAATCTTTAAACATCCTGGAAGGGAACGTATTAGACACTGTCAAACTAAACAATGCAGTTTATCTGAATATTTTCTCTTTTTTATTCTTCTTTTTTTCTTTTCCTCTTTGAGATTGAATTTTTTTTCTAGCATTTAGAAAATTACTGTACTCCTCACCAGACCTGAGGCTGATTTCTACAGTGAAGAATCATGTCATAGAGAAGGATGCTGTTATCCTTCTTTCCAATACCTCATTTCACATTTCCTCACAAGGCTCTTCCTATCCCAGCATTATCCACCAGTGTTGCCAGCCTGGCTAGATTCGTAACAAGAAAAGTCTCTTCTGTGATTGCTTTTTGCCCATGCAAGCACTAAACTTGCTAGCACCATATCCCAAGCAGAATCCCATCATCCTGTCCACAAGAAGTATTATCCCCTGAATCTTACCAGCTGGATGGGAGGCCTACAGTAATTTTTAAATCAAAGAGGCTCCTTTTTTTTTTTTCCCTTTCACACTCATCTGGAGGCTTTTCGGGGTCTCCATCCTACCTCAACTGGGATCTTAGACAAGGGCCCCCTCAGGTTGTGAGGGCAAAATTCCCTTTTGCTCCTCTTAATCAAGATAAACAACCTATTTTCTGTGACCTATGTTTTTTTCCAAGAATGTATTTTCATTACTGAGATTTTGAACTTTTCATGGCACCTTATGCCCGTCTCTTATGACATAACTGGTCACAGTAGTGTAATGTGGACACACTGACCTCATAGACACAGTTTGCACAGCAAATATTAAATATCCCCAAGCAGTCTGCTCCCTCCCGTTTTCAAAGCCTGAGGTATCATCAAATTTAAATGAGACTGCAAAGTTCCCAATCATCACCAGGTCTCATGAGTCCTGCGTCATGATTCATAATTGTCAAGGATTAAAAAAAATCCAATGTGTGACAGTTAAATCATTTTAAAAGAAGTTTTTCTTTTAAACAGGTAAATCAAGTAGTCAGTGACTAATGTACTGGGGGCTGAAAGCACAGATAATACGGACTCTTAGTGCCCAAAGAAATCAATGGCTCTCAGCCACCCTTGAAAATTACTACAGATTGGCTTTTTCCTATGCATGTCAGTCTGGACTGTATCAGGTTAGGTTTTGGCTCTGAGGTTTAAGATGTCATTTGTCATCTTCACTGAAAGGTCATTTCCACTCATTTGCTGCATGGTTTTTCTCTGGCTCCACTGGGAATGCATTTCTGATTTAAAAATCCTAATAAACAGTTACATATTTTAGCAGATTATTGATGTGTGCTGCCTAGAGAGAACAACAGAATGAACACTTTGGCATCTCATTGATTATAAAATTACAGAGACATCTAAAAAAATCTTTCTTCTGTAAAGAAAAACCCATTTTCTGTGGATATTTATTAGTACACAATTGCACACAACTGCAAGTTTTCAGCACTATTATAATGATATAAATGTTAAAGTAAGTTGCTGAAACTTGAATCTCTTAAGAACTGTTGATTGCATTTAGAAGTATTTCAGACACAATTGAGATGCTCAATTTTCCATAATAATTTCTAACTCAATCGATATATCTGAGCTAAACAAGTTTAATCTTGGTGAAATTTAATTTAGGTATGGACAACATTCAAAGAAAATCATTCAGAGAAAATTGTGAGAGGCATGCTTACATTTCTACCATGAAATGCGTCTTCATACGTCAATTTTAATTTATCATTCCAGAGAATAAGTATTCCTCTCTATCTTACGACCCAGTGTCATGCTATTATTATTTTTTGATGGTTTGCTTTGATAATACTCTTGTCTCTTGACCCCCTACCCGATTTCATCCAATGCATGCACATCTCTGTGAATAAAACTGAAATATAAGATGCTGATTTGGGATAAATTTTTTCTTTAGAGAAAATTGTATTCCCTTTTCTTTAAGGTGAAAAACTGCCTTTGTTACTGATACAAATTTGTTAAGTATTTCACCCAGAACTCTTTTTCAGGGTCAAGAAATATATCCTTAAAGCTTTCATCCAGCTCTACCGTACACCTATGTCCCAAGTTGCTCCTGAAATGGGTTGGTGGTATCTTCTCCCATGCCTAGTATTTCTGGCAAAGATATCATGTGAAATAAAGGCTACCTGTATATGAAATAAAAGGCCACCTGTACTGTACTTGAGCAGAAAAAACAATCCTGTTCTTCCCAGTGAATATGTACTCCCCTATGCCTTCCACCCTCCATGGAAGATACACTCTGTCCTATAATCTTTCTTAAACTGGCACAGTGAGTGGTCTGTTTTCTCTCTGTTCCTACCACTGAAGGATAACTAGCTCCCCAAACTTGTTCATTTGCTGCAACACTATGGTGGTGTAGACAAAATTGAAACCCTTACCCTCCAACTCTATTTTAAAGGTCATGATATGCTGTCATACCATAGCTACTTGCATGCCGCTAGGAAATGAATATTGGCATCAATGCAAGCTTTTTAAGAGTAAGGTGACACAGCAGCAGGGGTACCGTTGACCTAAATCTCTTCCTGGTCAAGCAGATAATATGTTGGATTACGTTAACTTGAAAAATTTCACCTAGTCTTGATTATTCATCAATAATCTATGTAAAAACACGGGACAGTTACATACTTTAAGAACACCAAGTTTAGAGGAAAAACAACCTAAATTGATGCACAGTCAGATCGCCTATTTACAGGAGGAAAAAAAAAAAAAAGGAAAAAAGCAACAAATGACTACAAAAAAAAAAAAAACTTACTCAATGGCAAACTTAATAATATGCTGTTTGATGCGTTTCATGTACAATATATGGATAAAGCTCTTAAGCGTTTTAAATGAAAAAAATGCTCATTTGAAAAGCCCCTTTTTTTTTCCCTGCTATACCAATCAAGTTATTTCTCAGCAAGAAAGAGCTTGTGAATGTCTTCTAGGCATTATTTGATTAAGCTGACAATATTATGTGAGCAATGGTTGAGTACCCACTGTGCTGTACTTTTGACCAAATTGATTTGTGTAATGAACACTTGCTCTGTCTCTTCTCTAGCTTGAATAGGGCTCTTGATTTAACCAGTGGTGCTGGAAGCCAAGTGAATTTACAGCCCCCACAGTCATTCTCTCTCAATCTGGAGAGAATAGCAGCAGCAGTACATGAGCAAGCATAATTCAATACATTGTGCTATAAGCGCAAAAAATAATATCAGAGAGCTCTGCAATATACCTCTTTGATTTGATTTGTAAACCTGATAAAAAAAGCAATCGAGAAAAGTTCGAGGAAAAAAAATGCACGTGTCCTGAGCAAAAACGTAACTACACTGAATGTGTACAGAGAACTAAAAAAACATGCATACTAAACCAAATTCATACTTTTCTTAGATAATGTTGCACCTCCTCTGCTTTACATGGGGATAGATTCTGAACATTTATTTTCCATTAGAAACTGTGCAAAGAAAATAATTTAAAACTGCATTTTTTTTTAAATACTGTTTCCCAAATATACTACCCACCAGGGTACTGACAGGTGTAAAACTGCTTGCATCTTCTCTGTTTTCTTAAACAAATTGATTAACTCATCATTAATCATACTGGTTTGATACATTTGTATTCTGGAGAGCCTAAGCTCTGGAATTTGCTTTTAATAGGCACTGTAATTGAAGGGGAAAGGAATTATCTATGCAGAAAGATGTTTTCGTACATGAATTTTTACACAAAGGAGCACACATGTTTACTTTTTATCACTGTTCTTTTACAAGTGTGATGAACATTACCAGGAGAGGCATCAGTTCCTTTTCTTGTCAGCTGCATCTCTATTATCCTTCTCTCATGAATAAAAATTTATATGAAGTCCCATTGTTTTAAAGATATTACCTGTGAGATTTTTTCTGGAGTTTAAAAAGTAAAAAATATTCTGTTTTTAGCATCTCATACTGAAACACATGCAACTCCCATGCCACATCAAGCTACCCTTTCAGAATTTATATTTGAAGACAGTGTGCTTTGTTCTTTGTGCTCATTTACTGAATGGTGTACATCTCCAGCTCCAAATCAAAACAAAAACCAGGGCGAATAATTAGTCACCATTTCTTATGACAGTTCCGAACAGAAACACAAAGAAGGAGCCAACTCTGCTCTACAGGACCTCCTAATCCCTGTTGTACAGTCCTGCACCATCACGCTGGCCACTGACCCATTTATTAGTGTCTACCTACAGTTCTCAATTCCATTTCACTACTAGTAAACATTCCCTTGTCCCTACTATTCTTACTTAATAAAAGATGTTTTGAAGTTGAGACAAATGGTGAGGCACGTTCTCTTAGTTGGAGAGCCTACATGGCATTTTGGTGACCCAGGGACATCCTACTCATCAAAACTGGACAGAGCAGCAAGTCCTATTATTTTATAAGGACAAATAGAAGGAAGAACAAATAGATTTGTTTCTGAAATGGAGAGAAAAAAAAAAAAGCATTAGGCATTTCTCTTTGTAAGCTAGTTTAAAATTCCAACAAAATAATGAATTTTTTCTATTGTATTAAAAAAAAAAAAAAAAGCTTTCTATCAGACTATGACAAAAAAAGTACACCATTCTTTTCTCACAGATACCAGAGCAGTCTCTGTGTTATTCCAGGTCTCCAAGTCTACTATTCCAGGTCCCCACTCTAAGATGGTGGGGTAGATTCTCTTAATCCGATTTACGAACAAATGAAAAGGAACCTAAATAATTTTGTGCTTCATTTCGGCACTTCATATGGTGCCTACTGTGAATATGGCTTGAGGCATCAGGCTACAGGGTATTGTTCCAAGCTGAGGACTCAACAGCAGTGCTGATTATTTCTTTCATTTCTAGGCGGATGCCTTCTGGATGCTGATACCAGAGGCTACCAGGAAGCACCATTATGCGATAGCTTATGCACAGAAGGCTAGCAGCCTGAGTAAGAGATCATTAATTCTGAGGACAGATAGGAACAGCAAGAGAATTTTCTTAAGCTTCTGGTACTGCAGGGCAACCAAAAAGTTATTAATTACTTGGCTAGATTAATTATTTCCCCAATCTATCTTCCTTAACAACATGAAATATATATTCCTTTTATAGCGTTTTACATCCACGTTGCTGGCTCATCATTTTTTTTCTGCTAAAATAGTCAGCGGGATATTAGAGAGCAGCGTATGAATCATATTGTTTGCAGTGAAATACCAGAATCTATAAATGTTTTAGCTACTGAATGTGTTGTCTTAGAACTTCGGCAACATTTGCCACTATAAGCCGTAGATTCTTAAAAAGATGTTCATGAAAGCTTTCAATAAAGCTTTAAATCACTAAGTTCAGTTGCCAAGTTTAATTAAGGACAGCCGGATGACATCAGGGTATCAATAACTTGCAATAAGAGAAGGAATTACAGTAGGTTGCTGAATGCATTATTTATTGCTAGCATCAATTCAATAACTACTTCTGACCATCTACTTATTCCATCTATGGATACTGTAAGAACAATTAACAAAATCATTCTCTAATCACCTGCCTTCTAGCTCCATCAGTCAAGAAGGAAGTGTACATATTCCATGCACATTTTTAAAAATTCGTGCTACATCTAAAAAAACAAAACTATTTTGATATCGTCATGGGATAATTTTTTACAATCCTTGCTTTTATCCTTCAAAAAAGGATAAAGATTTAAGTGGATCTATTAAGGAACACTTGACTGGTTAAAGGACAGAAACATTAGTTTAACCCAAATAAAAAGATATTAAACAGTGATATCAAAAGGGTTACAGAGACATGATGAAACATTAAATTATTTTCATTATGCCTCTTTCATCACAGAGTAGTCAGAACCAGCTACTTTTGATGTAAGGCTTGCAGCTCTTCCAAAGAATTTCAATAGCAGGAACAAGGAAACATTCAAAAATAACTTTGCTTCAACACTTCAGAGACTGTTCTAAACAAGAAACAAATGAGAATGCACAAAACAGTATTATGAAAGTTAGCAGAGAAATTTTGAGTGGAGCTGTTTTAAGGTTTTTGTCATTTGAAAGGGTTGTGTAGCTTCCTATTGCACCAACTAAGAAAATAATACAACTGATAAACTAGTGCAAGTACTACATTACCAAAAAAATTATGAGGAAACCTCATTGCTAAAAAATTACTTGCTCACATTATTTATGCCTATAAATTACTAGACACATTTACTTCATAAATTCTCACTGTTTTCCCCAATGATAAGAATTCTCTTCTTGGATGCCTAAGGAGAAGCAGAAGACTCAGGGTGCAGTTTCTTGAGGAGTTTGAGCTTCCACCAGGCACATGCCACAAAGTCCTGCCTTTCTTGCTACCTCGAGACTTGTTTTTCCTTCCAGCTCCCCATGTTCGCTATAGTACTCGTGCAGATAAAGCATTGGGTCAGAGCTGTTAAACCAATTGACAAGTAGGCAGTGTCTGCAAGCTGAGGAAAGCCACAGCCCAAAAAAGGGTCAGAAACATCCAAATGAGGGTAGGAAAGAGCGAAGTAGAGGACGGGACTGCTCCTTGTATGGGACGTGAGAAGCCATCACTTACCCAGATCACAGATAAGGACTTCTGTGAGTGTGAAGGTCAAAGGGGAAATTACATAAAATGAGAGCAGAAAATGTTCCTCGGAAAGTAGTAATGGGGAATCAAAGAGACATGTTTTGTGTACCCAAAAATACACACCTCCTGCTAAAAACATGTACCAACAAACAACTGAGTAGAATTGAACAAGGCTAAAACAGGTGAACAAATATAGAATTCCTTGCATAGCTTACAGATAAATATGTCTAACAGACATGATAGTTCTAAGTCACTTTCCAGTAAGTCACATTTTGAAAGTACATGCTGGAAATAGGACACAGCCCAAACATGCATCCTATTTTAATATCTACTTGTCAGGATCAAAACTTTCCAATTGATAAGAAGTTCACGGCAATAATTTGTTTTCTGGAAATACATTCATTCTACCTAAATGAATTCTCATCTGTACAAAGGTTACGAATTTAAGACATGATTTTTTTTTTTCACAAAACGACACAGTTCAATATACAAGAAGATGTACTTTTTACCTGTTGTCATTTATTCACGCACAAACATGGATGCTATAAACCAGAATTAGATTTGTTTATTCCACGCTTCAATTACCTTGAAAATTCCTTTAAATATTATCCTTTATAAAAGGCTGCAAAGCTGCAACAAAATCTTTCTTTTAGTTACAGATTCTATCTGGAAAAAACAAATCTTTTGAAGATGTGGCTTTATGTCATATAAAATTATATTCCGTATCTAGTAATATCGTGACTTACTACTGTGTTTGTCCCAATGAAAATTCATTCACAAAACACTACAACACACTGCTCCAAAAGACACTATTTTCTTTAAGCGGATATGAGGTGACTGCAGTTAGAATGCTTGCAGGATTTGCCGAGCTGTTTAAAAAGCAATGTTTACACTCAGCTGAAATCAATGCAGTCGAGTTCCCGGAATTCCCTCTGTGCCTGATACTCCTGTCATGCATGTGAAGTCGCTTGCTGTAGGAGTGGTGTTGACACAACCAACTGCTGAGTGAACTTGTGGCAGCAGGGCCTCATGCTGAGAGAGAACGGCTGATTGCTACAGTGCAAGCTCACGAGAAGGCAGGAAAGGTGACAATATGATAAAAGGGTTTCATTGCTTGACCCATCACCTTCTACTGAATTCCTGCTGTGATTTTCCATTTGCACACTTGCATGCATTAGCCAAGGGGTCAATGCTTGAACCCTCTGAAACATGGCAGAATTTGAAGGTTCCCTACCTCGCTTAAAACAAACAAACAAACAAAAAAAACACTCTTGAAATGACATAGATCTTTTTATACAGAGATATCCTACATAGACTTAACAAAGAGCAGTTCTGTTCCGAGGCAGCACGGTAATTTTACAAGCTTAGGTAAAGTTCTAGGCTTTACTGACACACTATGAAAAAAAAATAGCTGCCTTGATTTCTCGTATTAGTTTTGTTTGGTTCTCTCCTCTCTTAGTATGGTGCAACAAAATGTGAGCAGCATTCCAACACTTTGAATGGAAAAGCATGCCTAAGGCTGTGACTGTCTGATGCTTTCTGTCTTTCCCCTGGAATACTAGACTGCAATATCACTGTCAGTGGAGCATCCCTAAAGTTTTCTATTATCTTTAACCAAAATAAGGGAAGGGCACGTAACAGAACGTTATGTCTTAGGTAACCATCAGAAGCATTTATCCTTCTCTTCACTCAAATCTGTTTCCTTCACTAACGTGGAACATGATTTAAGGGTTTAGAAAATACACCATCTTCATTCTTTTCTCCCACTTAAAATAATCAAATCAAAGACAAGGATCCAGGAGAGGTGTCAAAGAATTCTCTAATAGCAGTCCCAGAATCAGGAAAGTTAGCACTGACAATTTATATCTCTTTCCTACGTTACCCTATTTCTCACCACAGCTTTCCAACAGACCTCTTCCCTTACTTATCCTCAAGTACAGTAAACAGAAACAGAAATTTTACAGTCAAGATAGATCTATTTTCACCTAACAACTATAAGGCAAAGCCATCAGGCAAAATCTTCTCAAACAATTTTGACTATTTTAATCACTAATCTCAAGTTTCAGAGATGCAAGCAGTATTATTCAGTTTCTTGCCATGAATGAAAAGAACCGTTGGACTCTTTGGCAATGATAATTCTGTGTATGAATAAAAAAACCCAAAAACACACACACACAAAAAAAAAAAAAAAAAAAAAAAAAAAAAAAAAAAAAAAAAAAAAAAAAAAAAAACCAAAGCAGACTAAAACTACCTAGCCAACCATTTGAGTCAATCCTTAAGTATTTAGATACATTCTAAGATATTCTTACCCATGTCAAACATGACAGATTTAATAGAACTTCAACATCAAAACAACTATCTCGGTCAACATCAAAACAACAATACCTCAGTCACAACCCCAAAGAGCTTTTTCCCCAAAAAATCTCTTTACATGGATATTTTAACATAAAATGTAAAAAATTATCCATCTTGTATTATTTTGAAGGCTAATCGAGTGTATGCGAAGGAAACATGAAAGGAAGAGCGAGCCTGGAAATTATTCCTCCTCTCACCGCTACACAACAGGCACCCCGCTGAACAAAAACTGCTAACTGTAATTACAATGGCAAATTGGAAAAGTTGTGCTAATGTAAAGACTAAGAAAAAACTTCAGTAACTTCTCTGTGCTTTACCCATAAACTGAAAATGCAGCACCACTGGCCAGGAACATTGCAGGATCTTAAACCTAAGCGGTGTGGACTATCTAGCAATCCCAACACCACTCCAACCTGAAGTGCAGCTCCCTCCAGAAAAGACCAAAGACAGTTAGACTAGCAAATGCTATGCAGGGGTTTTCCTTCTACTGTTTGGACCAAACTCCCCAGAATTTCCCAGCTGTGGCCTTTGGAAAGGGGTGAAGGATGGGAGAGAATGAGGAGGAGGATGCTGTGATGGAAAAGGAACAACAAAACCCAGGCTAAGGTTCTGAGATCACTGCCCAGTGCTTTAACACAGGACTCATGGAAATCGCCCATGGCATTACACTGGTCTTCTTGCCCCTTGAATGGAGTAAGCAACTTCAAGAGACCCTTTATAAACCGTGCCACAACTCCTTTTCAGTCTGTGTAAATATGGACCAGGCATCTTTCACAGCACACCTGCATCCTAATTGCCAAGGACAGGGGCAGAGGACAGCTTCCCCGCACAACAAAAGCCCATACTATTATTTTCAAATTTATGAAGCTGTAGGCCCTTTTCAACTTTCTTTTTAAAATAAAAATCCCAATAGTCTTCTAACGACTGACTTCATACAGTAAAGAACCAGCTACGGCCATAGAAATTCTATACAGATTTGTCTTAATTCCTATTCAAGGCAGTTTTTCTTCAGCTTTATACTCATTTCTGTCTAAAAATATCTTGCTTTTTGCTACTTTTTTCTCNTTTTTTTTTTTTTTGTCTACATTAATCCTCAGTTCTTAAAGAAGTTGCTGAGATTTGCATAGTGGAGGTGTTAGGTAATTGCTGTACAAAGCACAAGATACAAGGCTCTACATTTTCAGACCTGGCCTAGGTCCAGTTCCTTAAATTGATGTGCGTATGTTAAAAGCAGAGTTACTCAAGGCTCTCTGTGTAGTTAATAGAAAGAGTTAGAAATATTCAGAAATATTTCACTTGTCAGAAGTTAGAATCAGCCTACAGAGTTAGCTCCTATAGACTATATAGGGACCCTAGATAGCCAATTCCCTAACTGCCTCATTTCTGTGCCTAATGTTGCAGAATAAACTAATGATTTAGCAGTGTGAAAGAGCTAGCTGCCTTTAGGATGTGCTCTGAGCAGAATTCCCTGTTTCTGCATAGCTCACTTCAGAAAGCAGTAGAAGATTTTCCAGCTCTGCACCTACAGTCATTTTTTACAGAAGAACTTTTACAGAAGAGCCTTCTCTTCAGGTCTCAGAAATGAGGCAAATCTACTCTCTTGTCTGCAGAGGATACAAAACTGGGGGGAATTGGTGATGGATCAGATGGCAGCATTGCCATTTTAAGGATCTTGACAGGCTGGGGAAATCCCTGGCTAACAGGGATCTCAGGAAGGTCCAACACATGGAAATGCAGATGCCTGCATCTAGGGAAGAACAACCTATACATAAATTGTATATGTAGTAATTCACAATGCAAGGAAATAACTAAATAACTTTTTAAAATTTTATAATGAATTTTGCTCGAGATAAAACTAAAGCAGCTTTCTTGTTGTTTGTTTTTGTTTTGTTTTGGTAAAGCACAGCCACTTCTAAGAGGAGAGGACAGCAAGAAGTCATGGGAAGTGAACCTCATTAAGAAAAAATAAATTATATCTATACACCAGCTACTATAATAAAGCTTCAGATATATTGTAATTATAACATATTATAATAAATGTAGCTTCAGAATTAGAATAATTGATTATAATAAATACAGCTTCAGTTTAAACTTTAGAATGCCTAAACTGAATCAACCCACAGAAAAGCATAAGGAAGTGGAATAGCTAGTAGCAATAAGGCATGAGTTGCATTTACACCTTGTATCATCTCCTTTCATAACACCTCCTTTCCTCTGCTTATAAAGGAAATGCTGTCAAAATTGCTCTTTGTCAGACTTCTGAAAGTGGAACTAAAGTTGTAAATTATAACCTTTACTGTCTGCTCATTTTCTTCTCTGTAATGAATCTGCTTGAGAAGACTGGACATCTCTTGACCACTCAAAAGCTAGATAGAATTTCTTTCTTTTTTTTTTTTTTTTTAAGACAAAAATGAAAGAGAAAAACAGATAAAAGAATAAGATTCAAAAGTGGTAAGTACAATCTGAAATTCCGGTAGCTATTTGCATAGTCACCAATATGTTTTAATGACTGTAGTTATGAGATTATATAAATTCACGAAGAATATATATTTATTAACACATGTGCTCAGGACGTTTCTTCCCCGATTAGAATGTCAGGTGAACATTTCAACCGAGAGAAAATGAATTGTGAGCTAAAGATGAGCAGTTCTGTCTCACCTGACTTACCCATGTGAAGAGGCTCTAATAGAAATTGTTGGGTGCAGGCATTAAATTAGAAACCACACCATTGACTTTTTTTCAAATTTCCTCACAAAAAAGAAGGTTAATTAAGGTCCCCCCATGACAATTCTACTAAGAATGTCCATGATTATTGCAGCATGAGGAGGGCATTTAATGCAAAAGAAAAGGAAGAGGCACTATCAAAATGAACAGCTAGTTATGCAATCAGAAAGTAGCTCTGGCTGCTTTAAAATAATACAGACTCAGAAAATACTATAACAAGAGAATCAAGAAAAACAAACAACAAAAAAAACACCCACCTACCCCAAAACAAAAATTCTGCTAAGAAGGATGATTCAGAAAGCCTCATAACCTAATAAACAAGTATGAGTTCAGTAATATATAATACTTTTCTTGTATTATTATCAAAATCTTGTATTTTGGAATACAAAGCAGCGCTTGATAATATTGACTCATATATCAGTAACTTGATATACTGGCCTACCGGGGGTTTGATGTTTGGATTTGTGGCTTGACCAATCGTCCCCAAATAAAATAATCCACCTCAAAATTTATTAAAGAATACATTATTTTCAGAGATGTTACAAAGGCTTTTATAAAATATGTATCTCTCTCCAATCTTTCATGCCCAAATGTTCTGTTAGGAATATACTGTATTTGGCTACTTCTGTCACAGCAAAAACTATTTGTGATGTTCTTTGCAAATTCATATATGGTCTTTTGCTAAAAACAGCATCTGATAGACATGTGCTAAAGATATATTTGCACAATTCCAACATTATCAACTTTAAATTAAATCTTAAAAACAGAATGTGTTGCTTTTCAACAGCTGAAAATTAAAGACAAAAAAAAAAATCCCAGGCTTTTGCTTTAGAACTATGACTATTATCAAATTAGATGCCAAATATTATCCTGCAAACATTTACCTTAATTCTTCAAACTATTTAATACTCTCTAAATACAGGTGTTCTTCAATGAAAGAATAAATTGAAAATACAATACTTCTTTTGTAGCCATGGCGCAGAGATGACTGAAAGCAAATATCAATAGTCTGCAAATAGAAGTTTTTCATATTCGATTTCATATTTTATTAACTGCTCCAATATAGCTAGTCCAAGACATGGCATTTCCCTGGAAATAGTGGAACTGACTCCAAAAGATTATAATTAAAATCAAACTATCCTAATCTATCATAAGTACTGATATTGGAATATGAAGTAATTTGCTTCAATAAAAAGCAATGATCATCAAGGTAAAATTAACGCTTTACATGGGTAGATTTTAAATGAGAAATACTAGCTGCATCAGCATATTGGGCACTAGTATAATCCACAGCACCCATCAGAAACTGAGAAAAACTATGGTTTATTACAATAAGTTGAACTTTATCATTCAGTAAATGATTGCTTTTTGAATTTAGCACTGTATTTCTCTTTTTTTCTAAAACTTAAATTGCTTTCCAGTATTTATATCACTTTTTTCCTTTTAGGTATTATTGCTTACTTTATCTCACAGAAACCTATGAATACGCTGAAAGCAAAAAAAAACCCAAGTATTACTGCATTTCACTGCTTACTTGGAGTACACACAAGACACCTATGACAAATGCTCTTCAGAAATTATATTAGATACCTATTCACCAAGAAGAACATTTTATCATTCTCATTCAGTGGGCACTTAAGAGCACAGGATTTAGATATATCTTCTTTTTCTTTTCTTTTCATGCAGTACAACTCCTCATTTGAGATCCTCCAACTTTACATTCTTGTACTGCAGAATAAATGCAAAGCAGAGATTTTATAAGCTACTAGCATTCATACTGAAACATGCTAATGCATCATTATGATCTAGCAGGTTGCTTGCTGTGTTTTACAGCCTTTCACACTACATTAACCTTTTGCACCTCGAGTATTTATGACCTCCTAAGTAACTATTTATCAAACTGAAAGCTCATATACAGAACTGTATTTTAGCTATCGTCGCTTGGGAATGATATTTTTTGCCCCAATTTTTTTTTGCCTGAGTTCAAAATCATGTTAGGATACAATCCCATATTTTTAGCAAGCAAAAACATTAAGACAAAGTTAAACTCTCTTTCCCTTGCTTATGAAAATAACTAAATGCAAAACAGACAAATGCCCCAGATAAAGCCATGTGCCACTCTTAAGATGACACTGTGGTATAAATTGTATTCCAAAATAAAACAGGGATTATTTTTATAGAGCAGACATCTCTTATGCTTTGTGCAATATTCAAAGGCATATCACAGCAAAGCAGTATATAAAGAGAACAAGAATCATTACAGTTACAAAAGCCATGACTTCTGTGAAAATTCAGTATTAAAATAAAACCACACACACACACACACAACAGAGTAAATCAGGCAGTATTTATGCTGTGTTAACTGTTATTATGACTATGCATATGCATAGACGTATTTCAGCAAACAGCAGCTGATTAATGCATTGCCCAAACATTACCCTGCGTTGCTTGCAAGTGTTTTTCAATACAAGCTGGCAAAACTGAGAAACAGCAGGTCCTGCAGGCAAAATCACAAGCTTACAACATTTATGGCCAGCTGAAGCAACGCTGCAGGGGCTGAGCGTAGCTGCAAGGCAGCAATGCCGAGGTTGGATGCTTCCTTCCTCTCCATTGAGGTATTTTTTCTCAAGTGTGTTTCACTTTGGTTTTCAAGTGTGTAAAGGCATTTTCCCCAGTGCTCCTCCTCCCCAGCCACCAAATAGGCAAAGAACAAACAAACCTCAATCTCTCTGAACAAACCAGCAAAAGCCTCCCAAACTCCCACAGAAGGAAAACCACAGGAAAAAAAGCCACCGTGGAAAGGGAAAAAGGTGTCTGCTGCTCTGTTGGAAACTCAGGTTTGATCCTGCCCTCCTTATGTAACACAAGGTAGGTCTGGGGCAGAGGAAAGGATGTTAGCTTCACAGTCTGCAAAGAATATTGCATAGATCAACTAAGCTGCAGAGTTTTGTTTTATTTTGTTTATTTTTCTCTCTCTCTCTTTTTTTTTTTTTGGTATTTCCTAAGTAGCAGAACATGCAATGCTCCGTAAGCACCAGTTCAAAATGATAATCAGCAACAGCACTCTATTATGTGAGAAAGAGCATCTCAGTCTAGACACTTGGACTCAACACGGCCAACTGCTGCAATCTATCCTGTCACAAATTCGCCTTGGGCAGGTCATTTAAACTATCTGTACTACAGTTCCTCCTTGCAAAAGTGGAAAAAACAGTAATTGTCACTCAACAACATCTCTCAAAATGGTCACAAGGATGAAATGAATCATTCCCGAGATGTTCAAAGAAGATCATCCTATGAACTCAACAGGAGAGAAATGCACTAGATTTAAGCAGTAGCGTCACATTCACAAATATTTCAGGCTTATTATAGTCCTCTGCCAGGTTAAAAGCATAATAATAATGCATAATATAAAGAAGAAGCTTTATTATTTGAGGTCTCAAACATCTAAGCTCTCTAGCTCAAATATCATGCAAGAGTGCTAGAAAATACAACTCTACACCCCATCCAGAAATTTCACAGGAAGCTAAGAAGGGTCTTCTTGCATTCAGAATTAGATGGGAGCAGCCCAACAGTGCACCAATAGATTGCCTTGTGCCCTGGCAGCAACTAGCAATATAAAACCCTAGTCCCTCAGCTGCACCAAAGCATCCAGACAACATATTCTGGTCCTAGGGCAGTAGCACAGCATGTCATACATCCTCCTTCAGTCACGTTGACATCTCTATGAAGAAAGAAACCCAGTAAGATTTCATAACCTTGGTTACATCTCTGTGACAAGGTAATTCATCAGCACCAACAAGCTTGTACAGTGACACCACTGCACCCTCATGTTATATTTCTGCAGCGTTAACATCAGTCTCAGATGGTCTGTGTATTCCTCAGCCTCCACTACACAGCAGAGTGGACAGCAAATTCATGACTATAGAGATAAGACTGAAACAAATAAAGAAAAAAAAACTTTTCATGTCCCCTTAGTACTAGAAACTGTTTCTCCTGTTGAAAAAAAATGACCTAAATACACATTTAGGTATTATTATCAGAAACTTACCTGAAGGTGAAGGTACAGAGACCTTCACCTTTACCTGAAGGTGAAGGTACAGAGACATTTTACTAACAACTTTATCCCCTCTTCAATTTCTGTACAAAACAAAATCTCAATTGTAACTAATGTTTGGCATGGAATATCCACACTTACTGTTTAGGAGATACCATACCACATTTGATTGCTACCTTGAGTAAGGCAAGACAGGGTCAAGTGACCCCAAAGGATTAATATTTCCAGCATAATCTTAGAGAGTTTCCAGTCAATTCCTAATTTTTCATTTGAAAACTATGATCAATAATAATTCCTTTTGGGAAATCAGCAACTTGTTGCAGTGGCAAAAATGTGTCACCAGTCAGTGTGTTTCTCCTCTTCTCAGATCAGCAGTAAAAACACACACCTGAGTACCAATAGCTGTTTACAGAGGAAGGGATGGCTATCCATGAAACACTTCTTAAGTAGTAAAACATAAACCAAATTCACCTGTAGCCTGAATTCCAATGATTACTTCACTATCTGTGCAAAGACTGTGCTAACCACCAAGTTAACTCCCCATGAAGTCTTAAGTAGAAATGAGCATCTGCATGGTGCACGAAAGGTTGAATCTTCTTTTACTCATAATAAAGACAATGTATCATTCTTCTTACAAGCGGAAGACGGGGTATAGATTAAACTATATAGTTTGCATAGTCAGGAATATCAACCCTCCTTTCCACTCTCTGAAGACATAAGGCTGAAGAACATAAGGCACATAAGGAAGTTCAATAAAGAAGAGATAATGGGTTCCTAAATTATGCTAGGTAGTTAGTTCTAAAAATAACGTAGTCTACATAATCAGTATCTGAAATATGTCAAATCAATAACTCAATGAAATTAGAAAGTTACTCTGATCGGAGCCAAAACGTTAGGAATATTTAGCTGAAGGAAAGTGGATATATTGAGATGAGATTCTGTTGGCTACCTGAAAGATTTTCAATAGATACGTTAAACACTTGATGATAGGGGAAAGCAATATTTACACAGAAGGTGGCCCAAACAGACACCACATGTCTCAGAAATGTGCCACACACAAAATGACTGACATCTTCTATAAACCAGATTTACTTTTGCATGGTTGGTTAGGATGAGTAACCTTTTGTGCCCTGTATAATCTAGCACATAACTATGTGTTACATTTCTTGGCTTGTATTGGGCTGTTTGAGGATCTTTCAGCCTCTTTTAGCCTGTTGGAGATTTTGTTCATCAAAAATAAATTTAAAAAATCTAGAAAGCTAAGGAACCTCCTTCTAAAATGACCAACAATAATATATTCTAAGCCTACTATGTTTAGGGAAGCTTATTGCAAAGGTGTCTTTTAAAGAATAATTTTCACATATGTTCAGTATTTAATAGTATGTAGCGACCAGATACAAGTGTAATATAAATAGTATTCTAAGTGTGCACAAAATCTTGGACATCAAGGGTAAATTTAGTTTTAAAAGCACTTTTATTAACATTAGATATTTTAAAGCAATTGACATACTTTTAAACAATATTTTATTTTTAAGAGAAATCATAAGAGCATAGAATAAGGATAATAGGAAATGGTTTCTTTTAACAAGAGATTTTCCTGATAAATTCGGAAGTTCAGCTACTAAGAAATTCAGAATCACTAAGGTAACTATTAATAAGGTTCCTATTAATAGTTTTAAAGCTAAGTGACCAGTAATTTGCAATATGTTTGTGCTTTCAAAGCCAAATTGCCTGGTGGTCTGGATGGACCTCCTATCTGTATCTTAAATGTCTTCAGGACAGGAAGAAAACTTCTGGACACCTACAGATTGCATCTCAACACGTAAGCAACAGTTTCCATGTATCAATCCTCAGTTCAGTCTGATTCATTTTCTAACAGGGAAGAACTGCTAATGGGTTCAATTAAGAATTGCAATGGCTTCCTGAACACTGATCTAATTAGCAACAAAAATGTTCTCTCTCTACTTCTGCCTGCAGTGATGCGAATTTGGACCTCCCATGGCATTTGCAGACAGTCAAACAGCCTCAAACTTATGTAAGGATTTGGCTGCGAGGGAAGCCAGGACAAGCCTATGAGCATTGCTGTTACCTTCCCAATGGGTGGCAAAGGAAAATGACTGAAGTCACTCTTTTCTACAGACCCTGGAAAGAGCATTAAGCAGGGAGAAGTGGTAAGTAACCTCATACAGAAATAACATTTAATTAAAATAATTCTGTGAATAGGTGTGTAGGTGGATGGGAAAGTTGAAGATAGAGCTGTGTGGGAGAAGAACAGAAATTTGAAATTATAAATAGGAATGGGGCGGGGGGGAAGAACATGTGGGTTGGGTTGGGGGGTGATAAGTCACTAAACCACCCTCAACCAAGACCCACCTGCAGTCACACAGGAGAATAACTTCTATTACAGAAGAATAACTTCTACTGCTATTGTGTAACCCTGGGCAAAAATGTCAACTGAAACAGAGCTCTATGATTTAAGAAAGAAGAGCAGGAAGCCAGTCTGGATGATCTGTATAGCTTTTGGTTAGAACCTTGTTAGTTTTCCATCGAGGTGGGATACCCGACCGTTCTGACCTTTCTGCCGAGAATCACCGTCTTGCAAGCAAGGGCCTAGGCATGTTCTGGGTTAACAAAGAAGTTGCCAACATATTTGTGCAACATGCAATGTATGAGCTTACATTAGCATTATAAAGAGTTGTTCCAGTGAGGAATCAACAGCTTGTGATAAGGTTGCACATCATGAACTATCATGGCAACTACATGAGAATGGAAAATATCATGAGCTAATTTTCTCAAAGAGAACAAGAGCTAATTTTCTCTCTCAAAAAAAAAATCCCCGCATAAATAAGAATCGATTTTAATTACCATGTTATAATGTGAAACAAAGATGCAGAAGGTCAAGCACAATGTAAGTTGTAATTAGTTACTTCATTTCAGCAAAGTCCCCTTAGAAATATATGCTTTGTTTATTCAGCAAAAAATGCAACAATTGTTTTTCTCAAGATACTAGAACCCAAAGCACAGCCAAGCATTTGGATGCCACAGCTACTCAGACTGCTGAGAGAGATGAAAAAGTCAATAATGAAACACACAAAATTGGTGCAGGGGGCAAAGTGCAAGAAGATTCCAGTAATGCTGCTGCTAACTCTTTCAGGACTGAGCAAGAAGCAAATCTTAAATCATTTAATTGGTCAGTTATGTTTGGGAGGTCAAAAATTATTTAGTATTGATGGAAAGTTCATCAGATGAAATTTGTCAAGCTGAACTAAAACGACTAAGGCTGTGGACAAACGCATAAAGGAAAAGGACCCTGAAAAGCTTTTTTTTGTGTGTCAAATCTGCCTTAGATTTGGCTGGGATTGCCTGCTCAAGAGATCTGAGAAGCGACAGCCTGCCCCATACTAACTCAGCAATGGGGAAAAGAGGATATTTTCATACCAGGGAACACAAATAAATATATAAGCAGTTTATTAGCTGTCTCAGAAAACAGTCGGCATGAAGTCCTGTGAATCCTTGAGAAGAACTACCTGAGACATCCTGAACATTACCACAGTTCTTCGGCATACGCATAGGAGCATACATGCCGTTTAGCTGCTCAGTCTACACGCAGGGCTCTCTGAAAGGAGGCCTCTTAGAAGCAATGGTGTCTCGGGATCATATCCCGAGTCATTAGGGTGCCTCAGCAGCCGAGCACAGCTTTATGTTATCTATTTGGGATGTCAGTTTTGATCTCTTCACCAGGCTGCAGAGCAGGAGCTACACTAGCTTGCTTGCCTCTGCAGCACTAAAGCACTTGGGGTGCTGAAACCAGCTCCTTGAAATACTTTGCTCGAGCAGCAGTTAGGCCTAAATCTAATAGATAATATAACAGAAATAGCAGAACATATGATGCAATAGCCTGACGCAGTAGGGTATGATTTAGATACACAAACATTGCTGTAACAATTGCCAAAGTATTATCAAGTATCTAGCATGCTGCTGGCAAACATCTAAAGGAAAAAAAAATAAAGAATTGATACAGGACTAAGACTGGGACATTGGTAGCAGTTTGTGAAAAAGAAAAAATTCCATGGGGGAATTTGACCTGCAAGACAGCAGCTTCCCTGGAAAATAGTCCTCTGCACAGAGAAAGCAGAGTGCTCTGGGTTCCTGTCTTGGGAGAAATGACGGACCCAGTTATATAAACTGTAACTCTGCTCCTTGGGCTTCCCAGAGAGAACTACAGACAAAGGTAACTTTTCCTTTCCAATCCACATAAAGTTCCAGATCCATGTTCCAGGTGCACTATAAAAACATAATAGTCAGAAGTAAAACAATAAAATGAAGCCACATGTAGAGGTTGAGTTCAGCAATACTGAGAAGTGTCTCTCTTGTAACAAAGAGATTCTCTAATTTTATTGGGGGTGAAATTACAATGTTTTTTCTTAAGGTGGACCTCAATGAAGGTCATCTCAACATTAATGAGCACAACCATAATTACACAATGAGCCACCAAGCTATGGATAACTTAGAAAAAATCTCGCTTCAGCGATGCTCTGTTGTAAGAACATCTGAGGGACTTCTGTCTCCAAGCCAAGGAGGATATAGCCTTCTGTTTAAAAGAACGTCTTGAAAGAGTATCCCACATACTCAGGAGACAGACAGACAAGGAAGAAAAGAGCAAGCAGGAGGAGTAAGGGGGGGAAAAAAACCCACACCGATCAGTTACATAAAGATCATGAAAAAAAAAGAAAAAAAGAGCTAATGAGAAATAAGAAAATATTTTGCAGAGAACTACAGCAACAATCTACCCACCCATCCCAACAAGTTGAGTTTATATAATGTGCTTCACTGGAACCACTTGCAACCGTTAGTTCTCCTCCCCAAATTAAAAAGCACAACAGAGAAATCAGTACCAAATCAACAAAGGACATGCCTCCCTCAAAACATCATCCCCCAAACAGCTGAGTTAAACATGCAAATGATATTTCAGGGCACAGTATCACTAGGCCTTCCCCAACACCTATATGAACAGATGGCCTCTGCAGCATGACTAAAAAGTGCACAAAGCTGGACATAATTAATAGCAGGAAAAGGAACCATCTGATTTTCAAACCATTAGATCTCAAATAATATAGAAAATTTGGAGGTTAAAGAAGGGCAATTGCAAAACCAGGCAGGATTACCTAAAGAGAACCACTCATGGTTCTCATGCAGAACATCAAATTCAGTGGATGCCACAGGAAAAAAAATATCAGAGGAAACAGGAAACTCAGTCAAAATGCAGGGGTTGTGTTAAAAATACTGTGACATCCCCAATGACCACAGACAACCAGACCTGTCCATTACATCCTCTAAACGACCCCAAGATGCTGCATCCCCCTGGGTACCAACTCAGCGTTGATCCGGGGGGCAGCATGCCCTATACTCAGTCACCTACACTGCTTCCACGGGCCATGTTCCTGGAGGACCTCCAGCCAAGCACACCTTCTCATCCAAGGCTTCCTAGCCTGTGAAACCCAATGGAATTGTAGTCTGAGAAAGACTGCAGAATGACATGAAGGTTCCTCTAATGCAGAACCAGAGTTAGAGCAGCACATTTTTTTTCTGTACACGCATACACAAAAAAACTGTTACAAGCTAGCTATTTACTATAGCATCTACCATTATTAATTTAGCATATTGTAACATCACACTTAGAACAGGAAACACTAGAGAAGCAAAATTGACTTTATTACTATCTCCTTTTTATGCATGCCCAGTTAATGCCCTATTTACATACACATCTCCCACTAATATCAGCCAAAGTCATGCATAAAAACACTGGCAAAATTTGAACAAGTTTTTTTTTTTTTTTATGCACACAGATTTTATGCGTATTTATATGCAAAAGATGATTTCACAATTTTCTAAATGATGAGAAATCTTACTTAAAATCTTTTATAATAGGTACACTGTTTGAAACAATACTCAAAGCCAGTTTGAAAAATTGCTACCCGTTACTCCTATTATAATTTTACCACATCGTTGTCATAGATCCATCCAACCTGAAAGAAGCAATTTACTACTTCTGTTTCTATTTTAAAGCACGTTTCATGCCATGGAAACCCAAACCTACCCAGCACTCCAAACCTCCAACAAGCTCACATGAAACCCAGTACTGAATAACAATTACGCACAAGGATAGACGACTTCCATGGTGAAAATTTTTAACGAACTCATTGATCCATAAAGAGGAAAACCATATTTTGCAGAGGAGATTCAAAATAATTTTGGAAAGTATCTTATTACCAGATTATTTTATATCGTGTTGGTTAAATCATCCTGTGTTTAAGCACTGCCTACTTCTCATTCATCCTGTATGTCTTCCCCTGTTTCATAACATTAAAATAATGTGTTAGTAATCATTAAGCACAGAATCTAATCACCATCCATATCCAATGTTTATCCTAATGGAGCCTGCTTTACACTATTATATCAAACAATATTTAAAAATATCATCACTAGGAAATGCATTTTTCGAAAGTACACAAATCGCCATCCTCACTGCCAAAAGGTCATCTGTGAAATTACGCTTGAAGTAGTTAAGTGTAACATGCAAAGAAGTATTTTTTTTAGCAATGTCAGAGAAATACAATTCACAGTAAAATATTTTAGCTTTAATTAAAATGTACATTCTCTTCTGCTTAGACGTGTCTGCTGGCATAACATATAGAAAATTCTGTAAGGCTATAATCACTAATATCCTGCATCAACTCAAGGTCAGTTTAAAGCACTGTCATTTTGGCTTTTATATTCATTTGGAAAGTCTCTGAAAGATCAAACAAGACTCAGGAAACATTTACTAAAGCCTATAGATTCTACTAACTAAGATATCAAGTCTACAGACTTACTATTTAAGAGCACTTTAACGTGCACAAAATTGCAAGCCTGTAATCAAGAAGATGACTGAAGTCTTGCTCAGATTGAAGAAGGATACTGCCTTGGTTTTTAACTGGGCCCAAATCACTCTTGATGCTGCAATAAAGGATTCAAGAGAAGTTTCACATAACTTGCTTATTTTGATCGTTATTCTTTATATCTTTAACGTGGTTCGGGTTGCACAAGATGCTATGTGAGCTCTAGCTTCAATCTGTGCAACTCTCAGCCAGAAAGAAAATGAGATGCACAAAATAAACCCAAGTGTACATCTAGGCTTTGTGTCGATTAAGTCCTTCGCAGGGGAAGCAAGTCAGTTCAGATAGCAACTCTGCAAATAAAGAAATCCTCTACAGTTTTAAGTTTCATATTTCAAAGCTGTAATGTGCCTTTTTAAGGCCATATACAGCTTCCCTCAGCAGCTCGTCTACATTAATCACAATAGTGTCCTTTTGCACATAACCAGTCAGTATTTTTGTTTTAAAGACACATAATTCAACTTACTTCAAGTGAACTTAAAGTTAAATGGAGTTACACCATTGACATGGAGCTATTAAAGTTCTATTTCATAATAAAACCATTTATTATTCAAACTACAACTCCCAAAGAGATGCACACAGCTGGACCTTCATAATATTACAAAGGTCTTCTCAAATCAGTGGGGTTCTGCCTGAGTTTGCTCTGTATATCTATCTACAGTGGGTAGTAGAAGTCTGATGCTGATGAGACACAGCATAACAAATTTAAGATCTAGCTCTCTTATTAATCTGTGCAAGTATTTGTTTGTGGATATGTACAAGTTCAACTAATAAGTGGTATTTTAACTGTCAAGGCTACACGGAACACTGCAGATCCATAGTGAATACACTTCCTGTAAACGTCTATTTGTAATGCTTGGTTCTCCCTTGAAAGTCAGTATCAATAGCTCTCAACATTAAAATTTAGAAAAAAAAGTTCCTAACAAAAAAAAAAACCCAAAACAAAGTCAAAAATAAGGAAATTAAATCTTTATGCTCCGTGTGAGAGCTTCTTAAACAAAGAATGTATATTCCTTTGAAAGACAGGAAACTGGAGGCAAACAAAAGATCTCTAACAAAAAAGAACTAAGTACACTAAACTGGCAAAACACAAAAGGTTACTAAAATTGAACAGCTACCCTTCAGATAATGGAAATTCATTCCAAATGGAACCAGAAGGGAGAAAGAGTATGACAGGTACAATGCAAGTTGGATATTAGGAAGGCTAAGAGGAAATAAAAAGAGCAGATAGCGAAGGAGAGAAAAACAAATAACAATAAAACCTCTTAGTATATCAGAAGCAGCAAATTTGCAAGGGAATCACTGGATTTGCTGGAGTGAGGTTTGAAAGAGCATTTGAAGGATAATAAGGACATTGCAGGCAATCCACATGATTTCTTTTCATCAGCCTTTGCTTGCGGGATGTTGGAGAAATGCGTACCCGACTTTTCCGACAAAGAGAAACTTCAAACTGAAAAATCAAAAGGGGATGAGAGATCAGAGTAGTAAACTGACAGCCCTGTCATTAGGGGTGAGCTCCTGCCCCACTCTCATCAACATTTTACCGATGATCTTAGCATGGGTAGTCTTTCACTTCAGAACTGGATGGTATAAAGGCCAACAGGCTGCTGACAGGGAAAGGCAGAGCTGGGCATCGCCGTGAGCTGTTCAACACGCAACAGTGCTCGGAAGAGCAAGTTATATAGCAGGATATAAAAAATGAGACAGGGACAATGGAAACAATTATTCTGTTAATCAATATATGATGTCTTGTGGAGTATCTGTTCAGTTTAGAGCTCTCCTTCCAGACGGAGGGCAGTGGCTTGCAATAATGGTTGGCAAAAATCAATCATGGCACAAAAACTTAAAAACCTGTGAAGATGAGGAATTTAACAAGGAGCTGAATAAGAGGGATGCTGTAGAGCGGCATATAGCCCTAAGTGATGCAGGTAAATAGGATGCTTTCACACTTAACCTTTCCCACATTACTGGAAGAGAGGGTTGCTTAGTGCAACAGAAAGACACCACTTCTGAAATTAAAAGACTGATGGAATGGATTGCATAAACCCCAGACCTGGGCAACTCACACTAGGGACACAGAGCTGCTTTACTGGGGAGGAGGTGGGAACATCACCGATTACATCCCCAGTTCGTGACAATGGCAGGGAATACTTTTTGCTGCTGTTTTTCTTTTGAGTGTGTCTATTTGAATGTGTCGAGGCACAAAATTCATATGGGCTTCACATATAATGATAGATCCGTGATGACCTTGCTATGGGAATAATGAAAAGACTTGTATGCTTTTTTTCTTGACTATCCATTACAAGGCCTTCATCCTTTTTGAAAGGGATCTCTTGCTAACATCAAAAAGAAGTTACCTGCTCTTCTAGATTTTTAAATCCTAAACTTCTAGATATAAAAAAAACTCTCTCTCTCTCTCTCTCTCTCTATATATATATATATATATATTTTTATGGCATTTTAAGAATTGAACTGC
>VZSG01000045.1:1362038-1388483 GCA_013398315.1 Nothoprocta pentlandii
TCCATACAAAGATGTCAGTGACAGGGCAAGATGCATACAAATCTTTAGAACAACTCATTCAAAACTAAATGCTTTTCATTCTCCCCAGCACATAAAGACAAGCACTCCCATGAGCCTTTAAAGGAAGAAATTCCTTATTCAAGGAGGAAAAGATGCCTTGGAAACCTTCAGCTGCTGAAAGAGGAGAGTCATTTCATAACAGGCAGCATTTCCCTGAAGACTCTTCCACTCTGAGTCTTTCAGATCCAAACTTTTCCTTCGTTTTTTTTTTTTTTGCCCTAATGAATGAAACCTTTCAAGTAGGACAGGTGACAGGGAATAAAGAGGGCAAAATGAGGTACAGAGCATGACTGCAGCAAGGATAATGAGGACAAGTAGCGCTGCTCCAAATGTCTGCTCAGTTGCAGCGGGCTGTCTAATCTGTGCTGGATCATTCAACACTTCATGCAGGTGGTTGATGGATCCAAAATCTGCCAACCATCTGTATTGGATACCCCGGGTCCTGATCTAGAATTCAGATAGAAGCACTAAACTATCACAGTATGAAATCTGTGCCTTAAATTACAAGGTAAAGACTCACATCCAAGGAGTCTCTTGCACAATTCATGACATTTCTGCACTACCTAATTCAAGCAGAGGAAAAGTCTACCAATTCTGTCCTCAGCAGAACAATTTTAAGGAATATTTTCAACATACAAGTGCATCAGCAATTGCAATTCCATCTCAGGATGTTGTAAGGAGAACTTAAAGGCAAATTTGGTGCTGAGAAGTGATACTGAACATCAATGTTGGCCATCTCTATAACTGAGATTTACACCAACAAATACAAAGAAAATCAAATCAAAAACATACTCCTTTGCACAAACATTTTCAGGATTCGATATTCTTTCACAAACACGTTGGGGAAATATCTAAGTCTCTTTATTACTTGCAGATCACTATTTTGAGTAATTGCCATTCATAGTTTGCTGTCTCCAGTGACTAGTTTCTCCCCCGTGGCTCAACACTGTCCAGTCCTACACACAACTTTCTTAACAGCTGCACGAACAAATTCCCTGGAGATTCCAGTACTGAAGGCCTGCTCTTCGCAATCCATTATCACATAGCTGTGCAACTTCAATACAGTATCATTCAACTAAGAATTTTGTAAAAAAAAACTCCACTCATTTCTGAAAAATATAGAGGTCATGAAAAATAACAAAATAAATGACTGTTTTTCTTTCAAATAAATGTTAACAAACACTGTTCTCCCATGTTTTGCCAGACCAGAAGTAGTCAAACATTATTATATGATTCATAGGCTTCCCATTAATCATTTTGTCAGTCTGATACTGCAGGAGAGGAATTTGGAAAGCACAGATTCTACCAAGCTCCCACAGTTTGTGCGAGCCTCCGAAAGCAGAAAAATAGCATTATCCAAGTTCAAAGAAAAACCTGGACGGGCTTTCAACCTTCGAACGGAGAGCAGAAATGTAGAACTACTAAGTGCAACACAAGAATACATGTTACCCACACATATACAAGCAAGATGCACAGCTTTAAAACCAGCCGAAACGTGGACTTACTGTGGCTGTGCCGGAGACAGTCTGTGCATTTGTGTCGGCGGCGCTCTGCTCAGAGTGCGTCTGGGCAGGCGGGTACATGTTTAACGTGTGCTCGGGAACAGTGCTCTGGCCGGGGTAGTCGGGCGCGGGGTGCGGGTGCGGGGCCGGGTACTCTGCGGGGATGCCGTTCTGAGGAGGAGCGAACTGCGCCGAGGCGTAAGGCTGCGCCATGGTGTCAGGAGGTGCGGGAGCTTCCTGATTACCCTGCGCGGAGCAAAGCAGGGCGAGGGGGAGAAGAAACGAGAAAACGGAGTGAGATTAAATGGTTTAGAAAGCCACGGTAATATCCTGCAAGGTTCTCGGCCTGGAAAGGGCACACGGTTTCCTTCTGCAGGAGAAAATTTCCTATCTGAATTAAATCCCAGTTTTCCTAACCCTGTTCAATCATATTACAATGAGACAAGAGAAACTGCTGTTCCTTGGATAAGTGTAGACTATTTTTCAACTCTAAAAGGTCAGAGAGATCTGTTTGTACTTAATGCCTCAACTCCAGCACAGAAGAGGACTCAACTTACTCCAAAAGTTACTGAGAGCAACTGTCATTACAGGTATTATAGGTACCTGTTATAGTCTATGGTCAGTTATGATTTGCTATCTTCAGAATAAACATTCATCCCCCACACAACAGAACTTAAGCATATACCGTTCACATATATAAAAATATTTACAAAGTGATGCTTTGTCAGCTGTTCAGAACTACTCTGCAGTAGACAGTGCTGAGCAACTGCATTGTACAAATGCAAAGCAACGAGGCTCACGTTTGCAATCACAGTACTAAATATCTGAATCTAAAAATACATCGATTTAAACCCTTAAGCTAACATAAAAGAAAATTTCTACACTGTAAGAGGTCAAAATAAATACATTTCAAATCTTCCAACTTTGGAACACAATGCAGTAAATCTGCACAATTAAAAAACAACTGCCCTTATCGCTCTGAAGTTTGATCTCTTTCACGTTTGATATGATGTTAGGAAGTCAAATGCATTAATGTATCAATTACATGTGTCTCATTAAATGCTCTACTCATACCAAATAATGATAATGGAGGGAAAACACAGGCAAAACTTTTAGCATATATTCAAAAGATGCTCAAAGCAGAGTGCTGTATTAGAGGCCATCACACAGGGCACCACAGAGGCTATAAAGAATCCTACGCTGAGATGGACTAACTGGCTTGCAAGGTAAAGCTATTCTCTAATAGCTTAAAAACTTCTTTCATTTTTACTGATTTACCTGTTTTGACATTACTTGATATTTATAAGTTTTTAAGATATGTTGTCATTCTCCCATTACAGCATGTACAAGTACTTGCAAAGGAAAAAATGGGGGCATCTTGTTTCTTGGCCCTCACGAGTTCTTGATTTCTTAAATTCAAATTAGAGTGGGAGAAAAAAAGTCATTCTTCTGCATTTCATACTTCAGGGCTTTTCCAGACACTTTCAACTGATTCAGACATCAGTGATCTGATTTGAATTAGGTCTAAATTCAGGAGCTTTCAAAAATTTGAAAACCACTGCACATGAGAAAGCCTTGAGTATATGGCAGGATTAGAAAGGAAAATTACATTTTCCATTGAAAAGGCTTTGTGCCCTAAAAAATTAAGTATTATGGTGGGAAACTAAACCCCTCCAATTTCAATCCCATCTTTGCTGCCATTTTAGTGTATGACCCTGAGCAAGTACTTTTACAGTGCCTCATTCAACCATGTTTAAACTGAAAACAGTGTCGTTTACCTACCATGATTTACTGCACAGGGTTAAGGCAGGAAGCTCCATTTATACGAAACTATATTATCTTTAAAGGTATTGTTGCACTGAAACATACTACGATTTAAATTTCTGCAGAGGTTAAAAATCTTTGTAATTTCCATTTAGTAAGGGTAAATTTACACCTTCTTGAGCTAAAATTTTTAGGTCCATTTCTTTTTTTTTCCCACACTTAATATTTTTTCACTGTTAGAAACAAAACAAATCCCTGACATGAAATAGCAAGCAGCAGTGAAGGGTTTGCACTGGAAAGATTTATTAGATTTTAAACGAGTGCCTTAAAAACATTTTGGTGGGCGGAGGACAGAGGTGTTGATTTTTTTTTTTTTCCATGTTTTAAGACATCCTTCAATAAGCAACTTGAAGGAGAACACCTTGCAGTCCTGCCTATAGACTCAGGTTTACTGGGCTGGCTTTGAAGCCCAGGAGCTGGTTACCTCTGGTCCGTAACCGTGGTCAGATCTAACCATGGTACTACGGTCTGCAGATGCTAAAAAAGCACAATAATGGCAAGAAGGGACCAGGCACTAATGTCCAGGTGCATTTCAGCTAACGGCTTTTATACCACCTTGAGTCACAAAACAGATGTTGCCGAGACCCCCACTGTTTCTCATTAACATTGACAGCAGTTCCAGGAGACCCTAATTAATATTCGAAGCAGTCACACTTAGTGCTAATTACAGCTAATATTTAATTAAGAACATTGAGCTGTTATATGATTTCTTACCAGCGACTTGCAATGCTTCACTTTTTTAGGATTATCGGGAAAGAGCAGGGAGCGCTGGAAGCTTCGGCCCCTCCGCGCTGCCCAGGGCCCTCTGCCTCCTTGTCCCGATGCACTAAGCGAGGGCTGGGTCCCCTATAATGGGGCCCCCGTTTTAATGCAAGAAACAGTGAAGAAGCAATATTTTTATATAACTTCTACATACCCAAAGGTTTGCAGCCTTGCCATATTAAAATATATAGAGAGAGAGGAAAGAGGCATGCAAGCTTATGCATTTACTAAATTATCTTTTAATAAAAGAAAGAAAAAAAAAAAGCTAAAGGTGTTATACTTGCATACTCTGCTTTTGTCAAAGTTTCAAATGACAGTAATAATAAACTTGAGCTATTCGTCTCTCAAATGCAGCAGACTAATGCAGCCTTCTTTAGGGTTAGAAGTAATGTGATTTTTTTATGTATATGACCCCAATAGACATGGCATTACAATATAGCATAAAAGCACCTATGTCTACACATGTTCTTTACTACGAAGATGTGTCTCACACCAACAGTTTAAAAAATACGAACTGGGATTCGAAACAATGCAGTTTAAGCTAATAGATATTTGCACATACTTGTGGTTGACGAGAATTCCAGGCTACGCAAAACTCAGCTACAATTCAATGGATCTTAACGAACCAGAAATTCCTTAGGTATGGCCATCTAAAATGACACATTATTGTGCCCTTTAAAACAAAGGGAATTAAAATGGAAAAAAAGGGAAAAAAAAAAAAAAAAAAAGGAAATAATAGGCCTAAGGCATTAAGTTGAGAACATGAAATTGCCCTGAAAGCAAGAGGAAACATTGATCCTAAATCAGCCTTCGAACTCAGGTACGAGAGTAATCCTGAACGGCAGCTAACGGTGCACAGACATGGTTTGGTACAATGTAGGCATGCGAGACTACACAGATGTTGTCATTGCAGACTCTGATCCAAGGAGCTTTACTTTAAGTTTAAATGACCCCCTTAATGCTCACTTTCGTGCATGGTTTTTAATAAAGTAGTTGTTGGCAACCGAAAGAAGAACAAAGGATGGCAGACAGTCAGGCTCTGCTAAATGTTTTGGCCTGAGATTTAATGAAAACCACATTTCAACTGAAAAATATGCTTTACGTGGCAGTGTATAAAATCAACTTTATTGCTTTCTGCTTAAATGTTGAACTGCACAGAGCAAAACTAGAGAGCCTTCTAACAACGTAGGTAAGTGAAACTGTTCCTATTCTGTATATATTACTCCATTTGAAGAAAAGCTTAGGGATTTAAAAACGCTTCCAGGATCTCAGATCTCAACATGCCTTTTCAGCATCTTCTGTTCTGAAAGGATTTCATAATTAAAAAATGCATGAAAAGTGTCAAAATGCAATAAAGCAAGCTTGTTATGTTTGTACACAAAAGACAGCACAGAAAATATTACTTAGGCGGCGTTCCATTTTCAAAACACATTTGCAGCATAAAACTGTATTTATTCAGTGAAAACCTTTCTGGCTGCCTACATTTTAAAGTCTAAGTAACAGTTTATTGTTTGTTTTACTCTATTTCAGTTCGGTGTGTTTTGTTTCTTTGGCAAGACATATTTCACATTTAGAGAAAGCCTCTCTAGTACTATAGCTAAATGAGCCAAACTGCATCATATCCTCAGGGCATGGAAACAAAGAAGAAAAATGCAGCATTACTCTGTAAACCTGCTGCTTATAAGAACGGTTCAGTTAGATACATCAAGCAGAGCAGAGACACGTAATCACTGCTGCAGTTCTCCCTATTTCAGAATGACTTCAGCAACAAAACATGGATTTCAAGAGTCTTGCATGCACTGGTGCAGCTGGATATAAGAAATGCCCCGGCTTGACTAAAAATGAGCGTTTCAAGTGAAAATAAAAGTGCAAATACCTGCTGTACCATCCTGCTCCCTTTATCCTCCATAAACTTGGCAGCTGCTCTAGTCCCAGGCCATACAGCATCTGCCCAAAGCAAGCATCAATTATGGACGCGGGTGTGCGAGCGCTGTACAGCGGGTCTGAGAGGGGCCGATAGGGGTGTTGAAGGAGGGGGAGCTAATGCGAGGCTTACTGACCTCCCTCCCAGCATCCGACGGCTCCCAAAACCTAATCCAGATGGGACTCCTTCAGCTTGCCGGGCCTCGGCCCATCAATCACAGCAGGCCACTCCTCTGTCTCCTGCTCCCAGCTATGGAGCGCAACACTGAGCAGATGATTACACACACAAGGAGAAAAAACACAGCTTGACTACATTAATAGCTGTTTAGAAAACATTCGGAATGTTTTCCTCGCTACTATGCGGGTTGCTGCAAGCTGAACGTTTCCCTTTTAAAATTAAGATGCTTTATTCGAAGTTGTAAGAGCCCCTGAACTTCCAGGGCTTTGACTTCTGCAGAGCCCAACCTCGCATGTGTGTGTTTCTACGTGATTAATTCTTCCTGCATGTGGCAAATTTAATAGCAAGATGACTGCTATTTTAAAGCTGCTGAACTCCATAAGTAACCCGTGTATGCTGCAGTAGCCTGTTTTGGATTAAATGCGCTTTACCCTTCCTTGCAACTCAAATACTGTTTCCTTTTTTCTTTCAGTTCATGATAACCCACTTGCTTATCAGGGAAAGCATTTCACAAATGCTTCCAAGGGTTGGTTCTGTGAGCCACTTTAAGCAAGTTCATGCTTCACTGTCAGAAGAACTTGCCTATGTACTCCGGAGGTGGTTTAAAAATGATTAAAGCTCCTAATTAAATTACATAATAAAGAAAAAAAAAAGCTGCAAAGATGCAGGCAGCCCCAAAGAACACACCTTTACTGGCACCATGTCTCAGACTGCCTACAAGTGCAAGAATTCAGCAACAAGGCAGGGGAAACTTGTACCAGGGGAATTCTTCCTCACAAATATCTACTGCCAAAGGGTGAATAGGACAGCTGATAAACAGCCATCAGCCCATCACTTCATATCCCCACTGAAATACCATGGATTTCTTTAAAGGGGCAGCGTGATTCTTACAGATTTGTTGCTGGCACTCTACAATTAATGATAATAAAAACAGCCACTTCATATTTTTCAGAAGGAATCAGGCATCCAACCACACCGGACCAATAATCACAACTGACTGATTCTGCAAGCTTTCTCTGTTGTAGCTTAATTATCTGACCGGGCCACTTGACTCACATCATTTGCTTCTGCAATCATACAAAATGAATTCTCCAGCCACCTCTCTCCATACCTTTTTTTTTTTTTTTTTTTTTTTTTTTTTTTTTTTTTTTTTTTTTTCCTCCTTTTTTTTTGGAGTGTGGAAGTTTCAGTACAGAGAGGGAGACAGATTCAGATTTCATTTAAATAAATATCCTTACAAAAGAAGGATATTCTCAACAGTAAGAATGATAATGGAAAATACATTTTCCACAGTACTAGTAAGCACAAGAGATTTTCTTCACTATCTGAAAAGCATCAACAGGAGCATCTCTTTATTCCCGTCACAGAGTACATTTTCTTATCATCTTCTTCATGCTTAACATACTGTGTTCCAGTAAAAGTCTGCTTTCTTGCTATTCATCTGAAAATGAAGTCTCTGTTTTGTGTCAACATATGGAACAGACCTTGACCAATTAAGTATCTCTGAAGAGCGCAGGTTAAATACTGTTACTTACATTTTACAAAGGCAAACAACTTGTGAAAGCCTAAATCCAAGTCTGGATCCCTGCCTGTATTCAGGACCACATGGGATTACGGATGCACAGATAAATATGAAGAATGAATTCCCTCTGGCACCCTTCCTCTTTCCCAATGTTGCTGCTGAACCATTCTGCTGCCCTTGTGACGTGATGATTTATATACATCAGCTTTTCTTTACCTACATCACTGTTCCTTCCTTTGCCATTTTCAACAGCCCAAACAGACACAATTCTGTCGCATCAATTTGTTTTCCCTTTCCTCCCCACTACTTCCTAAATCTTTCTTTCTTTTACTTAAGTGTCCTGCCTGTGCTCCACTTTCTCCCTCTCCGACCATTAGATATATTATGCAGGTCCTTTAAATCACAACTCAACTTTCTGCCCAATCAAGCAATAAAATCTGAAAAAAACCCTGCGACTTCCCTCACCAGTTCCCCGCTCCTCACTTTTTCTCCCCATTTTCAGAAACCTGAGGAAAAAAAAAGCCATGAAAAAAGCCAAGAAAAGACATGTAGCAGGGGAACCAGGAGTTCTCAGCAGACAGTAACCCAACCTTCCTTATCTAAGTGTCATTTCCACGACGAGAAGCAGAATTGCAGTCAGGCAGCCCATTTTCTTATCATTCCTCTCCTAGTGAAGTGGTTGCACAACCTCCCCCTTTTCTTTTATTGACTGAACATAGGAGACTTCTAAAGCTGGATCAGTTCCCAAATCAGTGCACAAGGAATTGTGACACCCAAAGTGAGAGGTTCATGCACTGAAGCACGGAGGCAGGAATAAGCAATAGGAGACGAGGAAGAGAGCAAAGCAGCAGAACTACAATAAGCTGTATTGATATAAAAGTTTCTGACCTGAGAAGCTATACTTTATCCTTATAAAGTACACTTTATACTTTAATCTTGTGTCTTAAATTTGTAGTACTTAAGGCAACACCAATCGAGTGGTAAATGACAAGCCCCTTACAAAAAAAAATGGTGAAAACATCACCCTGTTTCCATCCTTTGGCCAACAGAGAGCTCAAAGCTACTACAAGAGATGTTATCCAAGAAAGAAACTTGCAGCACAGCCAGAGCCTGCAGATCCCTGAAGCAATCCGAAACGGGGAAATCTTGGGCCATCTTTTAGAACTACAGACAAAAATACAACTCATAGCTCAAACAAGGGCCACAGCAGAGATGTGTTACTAGATCTGCTTTGTGAGGGTGCATTAATCCTCCTGAAAAACCAAAAATCCTAGCCCAGGTGAAGACCACGCTTATGTAGCACGGTTCTGGTCCTGGTATAAGTCTGCATCATACTATATAGCCCTCTCCTATGCCCATCAGACTATTATCACTTTGTAACTTATATATAAGCGTAAGAGTTTCTTGGACAAAGCTTCTCCAAATGCTACCAATAAATCAAGGACTGAATACGCAAAAAGATTAGAATCTGAAAAGGGAAAACTAAGTGAGTGGGTGGCTCTTTCCTGGAATTTCTGGAAATCTGAGAAATTCTTGCAACAAGGCTGAAAATTCATTTAGGATTTTGCTCTAGGTAGAATTCAATATCTCAATTTAAACTCACTCACAAAAATATTAAATTTCTCAGGGGACTGGGCCTGGATACAGCTGCATTTTTTAAAGCATCTAAATCAGTCAATTTAACCTAGCTGAGGTTAATAACACAAAATTGTTTTGCAGATGCTGCCTCACCTACATTATAATAATAGGACTGGCGTTTTGCAAGTTGGCTGTCTAATGGGTGTACCATAAAATATTTCAGTGTATTTGCCAATACGGTTAACTACCACAACTCAAAACGAAGGTAGTGCCCTACATCATACGCCCACATACGTCTTTTTAGGACATTTGTTCTAGAGAAACCATATCAGATCCATGTGTACCTAATTAGTTCTTACTCATGTATGAAAAAATGGCTTTTAGTTAAAAATCACGAGGCAGAAAGAGCGATGTGTTACACAGAGAGATAACAAAAACTACTGCAATGAGAACCAAGAACCTGGGACTGTAAATAGAGGAGTTTCCCTGAGCAGCCAAGTAGACTTTGGCTGCCTCACCAAAGCTCTGCTGAGGTTGCTGCATCAAATCGCAGCTTGCCTTAGGTACTCACATCTGCGGTGAGACAAGACCCAAGTGACAGGGGTGGCACAGAGGGCATCCTCAGCACCATCACAGCTAACATTGAGTCATGGAGCCTCAGTCCAGAGAGAGCTTGATAGACCTGAGGCCTGGGCAATCAGAAACCTCAGCTAGGTCAGTAGGGAAGAGTGCCAAGTTCTGCACCAGGAGCTCAACAACCCTGCTGAAGAGGACCTGAGGACACTAGATTGGTTATGAATCGAAGGTGTGCTCTCATCAAACAGCAGCCAAAAATACGCTAGCCTTCATAAGAAGAAATATGGTCAAGGCAAATTGCTAGCGCTCTATCTGGCATAGCACTGAGAATATTGCCATTTCTGGCACCTTCAGTTCAAAAGGGATGTAGAAAAACTCATGAGGCTATGAAAACAGTCAGCAGTCAAAAGCATATGCCCTGAAAGGAGAAGCTGAAGGAGGCTGGTGGCTTATTTCGTTTAACAACAGCTATTAGTACTGCTGAGAACTTCAGTTTGGACTGGATGACCTCTGGCTGCCCCTTCAATATTTCTGTGGCTCTTCAATTCTATGAAATAATTTCATTAGCACAACTAAGGAGGCTACAAACCAGTTGCAAGGAAACAAAACAGAGATTCTTTGGCTAATTAATGTATTATGGAACAATAATTTGGGGAATAATCTTCACTGAATATTCACTGAACCCCATCGAATTTGCTTTGTATATATAAAGGTGTTAAAATACAGATATGCAATCTATATTAAGCAGGAAATGTATGGTTATTTGCCCTAGGAAAGAGACTGTCCATAGACAACCAGGCATCTAAACTGCAACTGAAATTCAATGATCTCCCTTTCTTTTTTTCTTTCCCTAAGGAAACATCATCTGTTCTCCGTTGTTCACAGAGATCACACACAACAACCTTCTGATGTATTTACGAAGCACAAGTATTCTGCACTGGACCTAGAACTTTTAGCCAAGCAGATTTTTGTTTAAATATGACCCCAATATTTTTACCTAAGAACGGTTTCTATATGAAAGAATGCTTCTGAATTCCATGTAGGCATATATCATAATTACCAGTTCCAAGAGGTGAGAATCATGATCTACAATTTTATAAACTTTCGATGAAAACGAAACAGCAGTTATTTCTGTGGAGTTCAATACAGATTTATAGCTTAAGAAATTCACCATTTGACTGTTTCCTATCTTTAAATGATGCAGAAAGAGTAAAAATATTAAGAATCTAGGAATTAGCTGTTAGCACCGCTTTCAGACAATGTCCATTTCCCCTTTTTTGTTTAATATCTCCCTACCATTTATGGGGAACATAAATGACCTGAGCTGTGAGGACTAACTACCACGCAGTGCCATCTTGTTAATACCAGTTGAGGCAGCATTCATATTTTGGCACTGCAGTGAAATTATGGAACATCATGTCTGATGTTATTTACTGCAAAGATTAAAATGCCTATCAAAATATCATTGGGCACAAGGAACAGAGAGATTGGCGTTCTGCCCTGCTACACTTTGCTATGCTTGTTTACCACTGCCATCATTTGTGTACCTCCGTTAATGTTGATGTTAAGATGCTGTTACAGAATTAAGTAGTAACTATTTACTTCAGCAATGCTTGCTGTCGGCAAATTAAACTACAATATTAAAGTAAGGTAAATCTCACCAACGAGATGAAAACGGCAAAGTGGTCTATGCAACACAAAATTTCTGTTTCTAAACACACACCACAACTAGCTGAAAATAAAGACCAATCTATTAATAGAGTGAATAGTGAATCTGCAGTTACAAAGAAACCAAAAAAAAAAAAAAAAATCCTTTAATGGCCTCTGTGTGACTGGAAAGGCTTTCCCTGACCTTACTCAGTGGTAAGTCCTATATTGCTAAATCTCTAGAATGCTTCTCTTCCCATGGAAGGAATGGTTGATCTATCACTGTATTTTAGTTTCCCCATCTGTGGGGAACAGTGACTAAAACTGCCCTGAAACCTTAAGCACATTTCTTCCTGCACATCTTCTCTAGAGCTTGCTTTATTTAGCTAGCCCCTCTTGACAAGGCTGAAGATATATAAAATAAAATCACAACAGGAAATCTTGCTGCAAAGCTGGCCCTTGCAACCCGCTAAAAGTGTCTGACATTGGTAAGCACTGCTGTCAACAATGTTTTATTTTAAAATAATACCGATCGTAGACTGGACACAAATGATCTTCTCGTCAGTTTACTGTTTGTTTCTGTGGCTCTATGGAGGGGAAGGAGACTTAATGGAAAGAAATATATTTCCAAAACTGAGATAGCATTGATAAAAACTTCAGCATATTTACCAGAAGCATATGGCTAATTTACAGCAACAGCATCCAAAACCATTTGTGTTTATATCGTGCAGCAGCATTTATAAAAGCAACAGCATCCAAACCCCAGAATTAGCAAAACTAAGCATCTGCATGGGCTATTTTGAGAAAGAAGAGTTATAGTTTTAAAATTGCTTTTAATCCACATGAAATGAACTGGCTATCTTTTACACTGGAATAGTTATTTAAGATGAAATAAGCTATCTGAAAATATTGAAACAGTTCAGTATTTGCTGAGTGTGCACCCAGTGAGATGGAGAACACAGCAAATGTGTTAGTATTCAGGGAGCTTCTAGCTGCAAAAGAAATTCAGATTAGATATTGCTACACAGAAATTTATAGCTAGTAGGTATTCAGTCAGAAAAGTGGTTTTTCTTTTAAATATTACAATCACATGGCATAGTACATCACTTGTGTCAAGTTATATTTAATCATATCAGCATACTTAAAGGAAAAAACTGAACATGTACTCATATACCCATGCCAGGAGGGATTATAGGAGGCTTTATGAAGCCTTTTCCTTTTATTTAATATTCTGATATCTGTATAGAACAATTTTGATATGCAATATACCCCCAAACTAATCTATTCCATTGTCTTTTTAACGCACACCTAGTATGCCTGAACTCAGTTCGAGTATAACGTGCACTGTCAATTACTTACGTTTTTCTGAAGTCTGCTTCTGCAAGACATTTCCCTCGAAGCAGAAATGCATACAATGAGTGATGCTAATTTTGGGGGGGAGTAAAGCGACATCATCTGCTTTCTCCTATTTAGGAGCACATGCAAAAAAAGAAACAATACTTTTGAGCTCACTAATGCCTACTAATTTTTGTCAGAAGAATCAGGGATGTGAGGGGTTGTATTTGAGAATCGACAAGGTGCTTGAGCAACACAACACAGAGGGGCAGAGTAAGGGTTTTTTGTAATGTGCTCTCTCCCCACATATTTAATAGCTCATTTGAAACACAGCAACAAAAAAAATCACAATTAAATCCATGAGAAATGAATTAAATGTATTGTGGGGACAGCTAACAAATCTGCTTACAATTTTGGCAATTGCAATGGAGATTTCTATAAAATCCTTCAGACAATATACATCTTCTCAGCCCAATTCTAAAGAAAAAGGAGGACTCCTACTTCCTTATCACCCCTTCTCCACCTCCCAAAGAGTGAAATTCATCTTATTTAGCTTTAGCTATTTTAAGATTTGGCCACTTTAATCATCTAGACAGTCTTTATAATCCATACAGTGCGAGCAGCATCCATCTTAGGTACCTATGTTAGGATGGTATGAATTATCCTCTGGAAAGCTCGCTGCTTGCTTTCTCTCCGGTCATGTCATGCCGAATGAGACAAATCCCTCCCGATAAGTCCAAGCTAAGAATATCCTGACTCCTATATTCAAGTCAGGTTTTCCCAACACTGTGCCTCAGCTTTTGGCTGCCATGGAATAAAAGCAATAACAGCAAAGAAAGTAGAGATGAGAATTTTATTCTGCTTATTGAAACTGTTTGGTGATCTATTTATCTATCTAGCATGCACTCTGGCAGCCTCAATCTACCACAAAACACAAGACAGCTGTATGAAGAGAATTTAGACTCCAAAATATGGGCCTAAGATGTGGAATTCTACCTCTGCAAACATATTAAGTTTGTTCCGCCAAGCCTTTCACTCCAGTTATTTTTAGTTCTCCTTTCCTTTCAAACTGAAAGGGCCTCCCTCACACTGTTTCTTCACCATTTTCTTTACTTCCTCCTATAGCCAACTGCAAAAATCTGATTCTCCCCCTTTTTATTTATTGTAACAATTCCAAGCACAGCAGATACCAAATGCTGTTCTGCTTGGCACAGACGCTACAGGAACAATACCTAACTATGTAACATGAAATACGAAAATTCTGGGCAATTCTGAGCAGGAATCGGAGGCTACCACACAGTACAGCTTAGAGAAGTCCCTCCTATAAGCCAGATGCAATTGTAGGTATTTAATTTGTTCTAAAATTTGACACTCTTCCCATTTGTTGGCTTTCATGAAGTGGTAAATATAGCAACCACCCGGTACAAGGACCAGCTTGACTGCTCTTCACTTGACTGCAAGCAGCAGCAAACAGGTCCAACGCTTCAAGTGCAATTCTCAAAAGATATCACTTATTTATTCAGTGGCTGCAGTTTTAAAGAACAAGAAAAAACAATCAAAAAAATCAAAAACTAACACGCTTTAAATGGACACAGGAGGAAAAAGTGGAATTGAATCCTCCAATAAAGAGGTCTTCAGTGACTAATGGCACTAATTAACAAAGGCAACACACTCCAAAGTCAATCTCCGGTGCAGCATATGTAGGTTGTGTCACATTAGGAACAAAATCCAAGGGGGAGCTCTGAAGCTAAGCAGGGACAATTGATTTGAAAAATATTGTTTGATACGAACATTATAAGAAGAGTTACAGACTGATTTTTTCAAGCTATTATTTTAAACTCATGTAAGCAACACAGATGGAACACCACTTAAATAACCTAAACTCAAGAATTCTCGCACACTTTTGGAAGCAAACAAGCTGCAGTATGAAGTATTTCCAATTAAACAGAGAATACTGCATTAATCAAACATAAGCAGCACACCACAAACATCTCTATTCCTCTGTGCAAAGAACTTGGAGTATTGGACCAAGCAGTATTATTCTGGGCATCAGTAAATTAAGACATCTTGCTTCAATTTCTCAGATTATATAAAACAAAAATTACAATGCATAGCTCACTACTGAGGTCTGGAATTTGCTAGCAAGCATCTTACATTCATTCTATGAAGCTGAAAGGGCAAAAACATAGTACCAGTTCAACTAAAATACTAGTTAAAAAATAAAATAGCAACCTCCTGTAAGCCTTGCACTCATGCACTTAGCCTAGCTGAAGGGTAGTTCTGAAGGAGTATTTTAAATAAAATTGCAGGGAGAAAAAACACCAACAGTATAACACCAAACATTTAACATTTAGCAGTTATCATTTCTTTGCAGCACCTCAGTCAAAGAATACTTCTCATTTACCAGTGCATTTCTCTTATGCAAACAAGTCCATATTGCCACTGTAGCTTTCAGCTCTCCAATTTCTCTTCTTTGGCTGAAAGATTTGTAAATAATTTCTGTCCTTTTTGTAGAGAATAATCTTTTTCAAGTTTTATGTAGAAATTATGTAAAATATGTAAGACACGTATACCAAAATGCTGAGTGTTGAAATACAGATTATTTCAGAATTTCAAAGCAACACCTAATATGGCCCTAACAAAAACATTTTGCAACTGCATTTGCCTGCTGTGTACTACTAAATAACAACCTGGGAGAAAAAGAATTCATAAGGAAATTCGATTTCACATATATTTTCAGGAACATAAAAAATAACCTGCCACAAAAATAATCAGAACTAGGTGCAGATATTAATATATGCCTATGTATTTAAGTCAGTCAGTTTTGCAATGCAGTTTATACCGTTAGCTGCCATTAAATATTTTGGAAAACCAGTGTTAGAAGAGATATAAACATTCCTAGGTAATCATCTTGGACTAATCTTTTTTTCCATGTAGAAAGTTGCCTTCTACTTCCCAGCAAATCCTATTGTAGAGGATCATCTGTGACAAACCGAACTGCCACTCTGGAGCAACTGCAGGGTTTCCTCAGTGATCACGGAAGCAGGAGAGCTCAGAGATGTTCTCAAGAAATTCACGAGCTCGAGAAACCTACAGCTTGATCTCTAGCAGGGAAGTCCTTTCATCTAAACAATTGTTCACTAGGATTAGAAGTTCAGTATAATCCAAACATTTTATATTCAAATATAAACCATACTTTTTTTTTTTTTTTTTTTGGTATTTTGCTGTAAATGAGAAAGCACTGAAGGTATTTGGGGGTAATGAGGAAATGTGCAGGCTCGCTGTACAAGGCTGCATTTCATACTTGAGACATAATTATGTTCCAGGCAAATACTCGGCTAAACTTGTTATTTTTCCTTCTTTCACATATCAGTGATTTTGCTTTTCAGAAACTGTTACTCCTTTGTAACTCAAAACTACTGAACTGCACAAAGGCACAGAAAGAGAAGTATGGCTACAGTGTAGTAAGTCTGACCGAGTTACTGATAATACCATGTCAGATTAAATTCTGGGATGGGTACAGTTTTTATGAACACACATTGCAGTCAGATGATTGCCACAAAAATGGCAGTACCCAAAATATCACCATCTGCAAAGCTCAGAGGAATTTTGGGAGTGTCTTCCATGCTTCTGCTGCTTTAGCTTTTTTGGATACCAAAAATAGTAAGGAATATGTAATCCACCTCTGCAGTGAATCACATGAGCCTTGGCCATATATTTTATATCTCAGCGATGGGATTGTTCACCTCCAGCTAGAGAGCAGTAACATTTGAAAGCACCACAGACATTCCTGCAATGATCTCTCCTGGTACTTAGTTTAATTCTGGAAGAAAAAGCAATGTTTCACATACGGCCCTTCTGCAACAGGCAACACAAGGACCGGTTGCACTGCCAAAACACTTCCAAATCTGAGATGAGGAGACAAGCAGAAAACCTATGCTCGTGAACTCAGGAAAAATGAACACCCTTGCTAGCTTGAAAATGCACATTCACTCATACGGGGGAGAGACTGCAAAAGAACAAATACTTGATAGACAAGCTGGGTGATGCCTGGGAGACAAAATCTGCTTAAAATCTCAAAAAGGACAGCAGCACTTTAGGTTATACAGGTGTGCATGGGGGACCTTTTTATTTTAAAATCTTTCAAAATATTTCGTTCCTACAACAAATGATAAATAAAAGGTGCAGCTGGACCAATTCTATGCCTGGCGAGACACAGGCATGAGATAGGACAGCTGAGAGGTACAGGTAACACTTACTAAGGACTTGCACATTGGATTAGCAAATTTAAATGGTAATAAGCTAGACAACAGCTGTGTTAAATAAAGTATCTGGCTATGGAAGTTCAGAATATTTAACTACACTTTTCATGTTACTTGTGCCATAATAAGTGTAATTATGCTCCCTTTATTAGATTAAGAAGTTTAAGGCTCCTGTTCTTCTATATTTGCAGTGTCTTCCTGGACAGCCATTCTAAGGCTGCTACTATTCTTTGATTTGAACAGAGCTTCCAGGTGCAAAGAAAGCTCCCTTTGTTCTGGGAAGAAAACAAAATTCTCAAACTCTGTAATGGCAATTAAAAAAATAAAATAATAATAGATCAGCAATGAAAGAGCTGGCATGATTTAATTAGTGTGGCAAACAACCACTAACATTGTTCAGGTTCTGAAAAACTCACAAAAATTGCAGAAGATGGTAACGATGCTCTTCTTTTGGGTGGAAATGATGCACAGCCTCCTTGGGCAACCTGTTCCAACACTTAACTGCTCTCAGGAGAAAATCCTTTTTCCTCATATCTAGTTAGAGATGGATTCCAGTTCCAGTTTATGCCTGTTGCCACTTGTCCTCCCAGCACATCCCCAGCTCCATCCTCCTGACAACCTCCTTGAGGGACCACCTTGGGGTTTGCTGCCAAAGCTACTCTAGGTGTTGAGCATCTTTCTCGTATTGGAGGGCCCCAGGCGGGAGGCAGGATTCTGGAAGAGCTCTACCACGTGCCAAGGAAAGGGAGATAATCACTTCCCTCAATCTGCTGGCCACGCTCCCGTTCACACAGTCCCGGACTCCGCTGGCCGCCTCCGCTGCCAAAGCAAACGCTCAGTGCTAACAGGACTATCCACATCCAGCACAAGTTCACTTGGGGAGCTAGATTTTATCTTACACACTGAAACGGAGACTTAATCCCACGTGAAAGCTCAGCATGGCGACTCTGACGCAGATCACGGGGAGCTTGGGGAGTCCCATAGGGAATCTCCCAATCCCAAGGCAGAAAAACTGCAGCTCTTCCACAGGCTCCAAGTTGCAATCACAGTATCTTTCTGGGGTACCTTTCAGAGACATATGAAAATGCAGCAAAACACAACGGATAGACAAAGTATAGGATAACACAATCCTTTTCAGTACCAAGGGAAGTATCCACCTTTAAGAAAACTCCTGGCCAATGTATTTTGGCTTCAGGAATCAAAGCAATCCTTCCAGGCAGCCTGCGGTCCCACCACCTGGCACGAGCGCTCCAAAGCGGGGCCTGGCATTTGAACAAAAGAGGGCACGGGCAGGACAGAGTGGCAGAGAAGCGTATTTTCAACATAAAAGCAGACAAAATATTATATTTACAAGAGGAGCCACATCACCCACTGCAACTATTTCTTTTTTTTTTTTCCTTCTGTTGTTGAAGAGCTCAGAGAGCTTCTCCATCCTTCCCTCTTGCCACGTTCACTCGTACTGGCAGTGAGGTCTCATTTGGAAACGCACAGCACCTCTGCCTCGGGGTATTACCACGTGAAGCAAATGAAGACGTGCAGAGAAATCAACTCATCAATCACAGTCTCAGAGGGACACCGAGCAACACGAAAGGATTAGCACTTCAGCCCTGCTCAGGTCTTTCCTGCCACCACTCTACTTTAATTAAATATCACCTCAAGTGCTTTATTACCATTAGAAATCTCAGTGTTCAAGACTAGCATTCTAGCATCCAAGTGTTGAAGCTAATGGAGGAAAAAAAAAAACTCATTAAAAATTGTGCAACTCCCCTAACAGAAACCATCCATTCCTTTGGAATAAAGATTTTCCTTTCTGTGGATTTAGGATAACACGTTAAATAGCCCTCATTAAGCTGCAACCTCTTCCTCTGAACCACAGGTTTGCTATTGTTTTTTGTAACTAAGGCTAGATTTAATCAGATCTACCAAAACCCTTGTCAGAAGGCAAAAGCTTTAAGTCCTCCTCTTCTAACTCTGCATACTCCAGTGCTTCTGCCATACTGCCCTGGATATACATAAGCTCATCACTATTATTTAATAAGGAATCAAAAAATAAATACTAGCCAAAAAATATAAGCCTCAGATTCTAACACAGATTGTGCAAGAACAGGATTAGAAAGAGCAACCCCCGCTAAAGCAAATACAAAAACATTTGCAATTAAAACGAAGTAATACAGACAAATTATTATTTATAAAGATGACCAGAATACATTGCTCATTTCCCCACTCAGATAATCAGGGTGAGGTCTTCACTTTGGTACATGAGACCTAATATCTCTCATTTAATACAAAAAAATACTTCCAAGATTAGCTATAAAGATCGTTTTTGAAATGTAAAATATATTGTTATTCTATTGGCTTCCAAAGCATAACAGTAATAGCGTATGAACTGGTTGAAAGATTACATATCAACTTAAATTTAGCCTAAATTAGGTTTTTTTTTTTAAAAAAAAAGCATCAGTTATACGATTTCCACTAATGAACATACTCCTTTTAATTCCAAAGGAAACAGATGGTTTTCAGTATGTACTTATTTCAACATATGAAGTCCAATCACTGAACTACCAAGAACTAAACAGCAAATACTTTCAGCGATTTTTTAAAAATCATTTTGATTAATAAAAACAAACATAAGAAAAGAATGCAGCTTTAGATATGACTGCTTTCATCCACATGGTATAGAAGCAATGAAGGACTTACAATACATTTAGTACATTTTTATTTGAGCTAGGGTCTTAGCTTTTGTTTATAGTACTGTTTGCGCTTATTTTTGTTTGGTTGCTTTTAAAGGTACATTTTTTATTGTGTCCTTTTATAAAAGCTAACAATCCACGATATATCCCCTTCTTACGTGGACCTAGCACTGCATGCACCTCCAAGGATTCTAGATGTCCCTATAAACAGTTCTCTCAACACAAACGTGTAGACAGGGGCTCCTATAGCTTCCTCTGGAATAAAGCTGCTCGTCAAACAGGACACACGAAACATTCATCAATGTCACAAGACCAAAGTTTCTGTGAGAAGACAGTAAAAGAATATACTGTGTAAGCAGGATTGAAGGTGTGAAAGAAAATTATTCATTTTTGAATCTGGCCAACATATTAGAGCTTGCTTTTCTAATCTGACAAAGCAAATAAATTAAACTGTGCAGTATACTGTAAATTAAGGCATAATCAACATCCCAGTTTTACTACTTTTGTGCAAAGCAGCGTATCAGACAACGCTGGCTAATACCTTCTCTCCATCAACATGACTGCAGCTGATGCTTTGGGAGAAGTATTAAAAGCAAATGATCCTTATCCTAGTCTATCAGTCCAGATTTCTGCAGTCAGGGGTACAGAGGTTTGCTAGTTAAGTCCATGTGAGTTTTGCTAGTTAAGTCCATGCGAGTTTACTATTGACTTAAACAGAAAGGGGATCAGCAGCATAGGGAATTAAACTAGCTCATTTTCCATCTTAACTTGCTGTCTAGGCGAGTCTTTCAAACAATCTGCAACTTGCTAAAGCTGCATCAAAAACAAAAAAAAAGCATTTTTTGCTTCATTTCTTCCTATGAGCTTATATAATGATGTACTTTAAAGATGCCCTGTATTATCCATGGCTGGTGGGCAGAATTGTACAGTCTTTGGAATAACTTTTAGGGCTCCATTTATTAAAAGGGAAAAAGCAGCTACTTAGGCGTTTCATGATTTCTTGTGCAGAACATTCACTATGTGGGAGTGCCTTATTTGCATAGTGCCATGTGGGTAGATTTGGACAAGCACATTGCAATATATGACAATCTAAAATAGATAAGTGGGAAATCTCTTTTAAATCTAAAAAGACTTCACCCCCAGTTTCACTAACTTAGGTAAACTCCCTCTCTAAGGGAGAAATGAATATATTAACTATTCAGGAGGTAAAAGCAGGCTCCAAGAACTGCAATTTCTGCTGGGTACCAAAATACGCTCAAGAATTTTGTTCTAGGTCTAGCACAGCAATCAGTAAGAAAGAGAATTCTGATCAATGTTGGGAGCTAGCTTGTGATTTTCCCAGTTAATGACATGCCGAGCGAGTTAGAGCTGATTTCTGTTACTGACATTCTGTCAATTTAATAATAGAGCCCTCTTCTGAGGTACAGGGACTGCCATTAGCATCCTAAATATAGCAAACTGCTCTGCTAGGATCTCTACGGAAAAGAATACTGAAGTCAAAATGTAAGGAGAGCCAATAAATTTCCATTTTGAAGCTAGTTTGAGATTACTGGTATGCAACAAAAATTATACTGCAGGAGCAAACATAAGAGCTTGAGTTTTCAAGAAATATTTGTTTTAAGACACTCCATGAAATTGCACTCTTCCTTTAATGCTCATGGAGCCATTGAACAAATGCTCAACAGAAGCACTGGCACATCTTTGGATGACATTATCATCCACTGCCTATGAGGACACCAAGGAGACAATTTTACAACGACCTGCTTTCTTTTGCAGGTCAGCAATACATGAGTGAATTGCATCACACAACCTCAGATTTTGTTCAAAGACAATTTACTAAGTACTTTTTTCTGCCCATTGGTGTAGTGGTACCCAAAGCAGTGAGGTGGCCTCACTTGGGCAAATCTCCTCTAAATTACCTATACATTTTATCAGACATGAATGCAGAGGACTCATACAACTTAGCTGGATATTCCTCTAGGAAGTAAACACTTGGAAAATTCTCCAATCATTATTCTCTCATCTTTCTTTTCTAAATTTCTCTGACCACACATATAATTTAGAAAAACTACTGCCATTGTCTCCACACCAAGAATTTTCTTTAACAATGGGGATCAGGGTATTCCCTGTATTCCCTCTATGTCAGTGCACCACTGAAAACAGAGACCTGCACAACTCTGAAAGGACAGCATGAACACAGGGATTTATTTCATTTAAGGCACATAAAACAGAATAACCGAGCTGCCCTGGAAGAGGATTTTACTTGTGCAACTAACACATTTTGACCACATCTAGAAGACAACTCAAACTCAACGAGGCACCTCTCTAAGTCTCTCCCTAGAGTAACTTTTCCAAAGAAACACTGTATTTGTATAAACTATAAGAATTTCCTCTCATATTTGAGAGCTCCTTCACAGCAATGTTAGCTCATGTGGGAAGGCGTGTGTGCTACGCAACCCACTCCTCCCGCCGGCTCCAATTTTGGAGCAAGAGATGCCCACGTAGAGCACAGTCAAGATAATTACATCACTTCAGTTAAAGCAGTTTTAATTATTTTACCAATGTATCTCAGGAAGGGGCTTTCCTCTGAGCGTGGTTTGTGAACTCCTTACACATGAATCCCCCCTCTATCTGGTGCATCAGCTTTACTGGGAACCTGACTTCACCCAACACACACCCAGCAGGAATTCAGTTCAATTAGTATTGCACCTACTGAAAAATTTCAGTTTTTGTGTACACTATACAATGCAGAGACTAAGTGTGGGGAAAAAGTTGCATTTTCCAAAATGAAAACCTGTGGGAGAGTTAACTAATTGCAGAGAACAGTCTGTGGCTCAGTACGAATTAAGTGAAGATGCAAAACAATACAAATGACATTGAGGAAGAAGCAGATTATCCTCAAGAGCTAAAACCATGTAGTCTATCTGAGAGAAATGCACAGTTTTCATGAACCAATTCTTGCAACTTCAGATAAAGCAGCAGGTGACAAGATACTGAACAGGGGCTCTGCTAGAACTTCCTTTTCCAAACTGAGCAAGGACCACAGCCAAGCTCCTGTGCTCCCAGCACAGCATCCTCACCCAGTGCCACATAAAGCGTGGGGGGCACGTGGAGGAAACAGAAGTCAACAGAAATCCCTATTGTGTGACCCAGGGTTTCTGTAAGAACTGAATGTCCAAGCCTATAACCAATAACTAGTGAAAGAAATCACTATTTCTCTAAGAAAGGACATAATCAATAGGGAGAAGTTACATAACACTTTCTGTTTGCTTTAGTTGATTCAGCTACTTATCATTCCAATCTGAAATTTAACTGGTGAATTTCAGATTATTTTCACAATGTTTTTGTAAAATGAAGTATTGGAATTATAGTATTGAAAATATCATATTACTGTATCTCTACAATTGGATCAATCCCCATACAGCAATTCTAACTTGAGGTTGTCTTATTATTTTAATCCGTGATAGATTTTACAGAAAAAGCACTAACCATGTAAGATATTTTGTCTACTTCTTCTTTCTAAATTAATAGTCTGAATGCTGTTAACACCACTAACACTGTAAATAAATTTAAGGATGATCTATTTAAACCTAACAACTTTAGCAACCTTAATCCAGTGAACTCGCTCCTTATAATCGGACAATAGATCAAACAGCTGTAATTCCTTTTTTAATCTAATAAAAGTAAGCTTTCAACTAAAGACAACTGAAATGACAAATAGTCACATGCTTTGCTTTACTCGAGGTACATGTGTGTTTCCATTGGCATTTTCTTCAACTAATCTTCATCTGCTTTAGGAAAACCCTTTTCTGGGGGGCTGATTTTGGGCAACCTGCCACATGCAGCATTGATTTAAAGGTGAAGCGAAAGATCCCCTGATTTCTGCTCCCAGTTCTCACAAATGCCCCTCAGATTCAGCTTGGAAAAATCAATGTACAGATATTGACAGAATACAGGTTTGCCATGTTTTAAACCCAGCAAAACAACACCAAGTTGTTAACAGTTAAATCACAACTAACAGATAAGCCCTCAATTAGCGCACAGAGGCCAAAGGGAAAAAAAGACCTGTCAACAAATACGTTCACACCCTCTTTTGTCATTTTTTTTTTTTTTCTGGAATTCTCTGGTGTTTTGGTCCGTTTAGCGCCTGCAAGCCTGAGCCCTGCACACTTGCAAACTCTGAACAGCTAAAGCACAGGCTCATTCTCACTTCTGCTCTGGTATAAAGACTCTTTGCAAAAGCAAGGTCGTTCTTCCCGTCCCGCTGTGTTTAATTCGCACACACACAAAACAAGGGTACGCCTTGAGCTCGAGCACCGGCCAAAACACCAAAACCAGGGGCACCTGCCTGGGATGTAAGTGCTTCCATCTTAATAAGGTGAGAGCAGCTTTGAATCCCAGGCAGATTCGGGAGCCGCAGCCCCGTCCCTGCCATATGGAGCCAGTCTGGAACCTGTCAAGTTCACTTAGCGGATTTTATCTTCGGGGAGGCAGTCAGGCACGCGAGAGCCCAATAAACAGGACGCTGTTGAGATCTGGAGGCTAATGCTGGTACAGGCTGGACTACTGAACCAAAAACATCAGTTTTAAATAAAAATGGGCTTGACTAGAGAAAAAAAAAAGAGCAATAAGCAGAGCTGCACAGGCACAAAAGCAACTATATGATTTTCATGCGACTCTGGAAAACTGTTACCTCCCCGGGAATTAGCCACACTTTTCCTATCGGTCCTTATATAATAGTGACACCGGAATGAGCATGACTAGCATTTTGCTATTTATATCAGCTCCAAGCATCGATCATTTGAAATATGCCATTCAAATGGCGTGCATGATTTTGTCACCTCTTTCACAGTTGAGCAGGAGCTAAGGCAGTAGCTGGGAGTAATGTCCTGTTCATGTGATTTACATGCAAGTCAAAGCTGCTTCTTCATGCTTCAATAGAAGGAGACAGAAGTCTGGGGTCTCCAAACCTATCAAATTCTGCATTGATGGATGGGGATAAGATAGACTTTGTTGTGCTCTGGGTAGAAGCCAGAATCTTAAATGTAATCTTCTGCACATGCTTTTACTGATATTCAGCATAAAATAAGCCTTATCCATTTTTATTAGTTGGTCTGAGCCAGAACCAATTCTTTTGATGTCACCTAGCTTGCAAAATGCAGCACAATAAGCAAGGGAGGTTTTAAAATGCTTCATAGACTTTATCCATTATATTAATGGCTTTCAAATTGCAATCTGTGGAGCAGTTTCTGGTGGTGATCCACAGGCAGCTGGCCAGTCACCTGGAGCTGGCTGCTCTCCTTGCTTCCTTCTGCTTTTCCACTATAAAAGAGCTGAAAACAAGCAAACAAAAAGAAGACGCAATGTCATTTTTACTGCCATTCTCCTAGATAAACGGGTACAGTGTTCGCCACACGACCACAGCAAGAGAAGGAACCATGCAGTTCTGAGAGGCAACACAGCTCACTGGCCCAATAAGCAGTGTATCATACTAGGCAGGGGGGATTAATTTACTTAAACTCCAAGGTGAATGAAAAAGCCTGTTCTTCCAGAGTTCTCCTATTTAGGCCAAATAATATCTCACACCCTCCCCTCCAAATTGTTCTTCACAGATGTTTTATAGAATTATTTTCAGTTTAATCGATTTCTTTTAAGAAAGTCATGATTTCTTCTTAAATAGTGACATATATGCCGCAGAGATTGGGCCGTTGAATACTTTAAGTGCCACCTACACAGTTGCCTGCAGGAATTTGAGTTACAAGTGTGTATATATATATATATATTTACACTTACATATATATGTAAATGAGCAAAGAAACTAGACCGACCAGGATAGGAAAGGTGCATGGCAATCTAATCAGCAAAAACCCAAAACCATCCATATTTGCCTACTCCTTGAGCAGCATCGATCTAAACAACTAAATTGTTTCTAGAGCACAAGTCTCTCATCTCGATTGTTTCTAATTTTCAGGTATATATTTTCCATATGCGATAGCAGGTTTTCCTCAGCTAGCTCAATTTGTCTCGACTGAGAAATACAGCCACCCGTATCAGAGCCTGGAGTTTGCGGAGTTATTACAGTAAGTCAATAACAACAGTAGACCACTACCTAATAATAAACAGATTCAAGGTCTGAAATCATTTAAGCTATCAGCGATAGCTATTACTAGGTCACGGAAAAACATTTCTGAGCGCATGCTCAAGCAAGCTATAAATACTGCCCAGCAGGAGACAGGTTCATTTACATCAGTGCTGGAAAGGGCTATTTACTGGTTTCAGCTCTAGCCAGGGAGGCTCTGGGGCTGCCAAGGTCTGTGCTCTGCTGAAATTTTCCACCCGCGAGGCACAGGTCGGCCTCTCACGTCCAGCAAAGCTTCGCTGATGAAGCACCCAGGGAGCTCCGGGCTTCCTTGGAGAAATGCTCATTCCTCCGTCTGGGGATCTTCCATCACCTCCATCCTGATAACGTGGGCAGCAGCATCTTGATTTACACCCAAGGAGCGTTTAAGGAAGAAGTATTTATAAGTGCCCCTAGTTCATGCTTTAACAATGCAAAGCAGCACCACAGTATCTTAAATAAAGGCTA
>VZSG01000045.1:1396479-1411479 GCA_013398315.1 Nothoprocta pentlandii
TTTTTTTTTTTTTTTTTTTTTTTTTTTGATAACTTTGCAAGTTTCTGTAACTTCCCAAAGTTTTATCTTGGATCCAAAGGGTCTGTCTTTGTACATCTGTCACAGCCACAGAGCCTGATTGCATTTTTCAGGCAGAGACTGGAGGGAAACCAGTTTCCAGATTTTGTTCCCTAACATTATGGTCAAAGTGCTTCAGTCTATATTCATTTTCAAAAATCTACAGGTGGAAACACTGATTTTCATTATGTGAACTAACATGTGGACTAAATGTGTCAGATGAAGCAAGCAGACCATAAAACATCCATTACGGTTTGAGGTTTTGCAACCAGTGCTGTGTTTCGACTAAAGGTAGTGCCTGAATTTAGATTTTAAGAGTATGATAAAACCTGAGTTTACCCAAACCCTTATTTCAAATACAGGCATTTTAAAGTGATAGATATTTATATTAAATTGTCACACTACATTGTTACCCTAAGTATAATATTCCTGAAACGCCTTTACAAAGCCAGCTGGAAATCTTGACATTTCATCCATATTGTTATTTATATACATATTTACTGCTGCCACCTGCTTGTAACTTGGCTCATATCACGAAGCAGTACAGTTCCCTTGTTTCATTATACTTTGACATTTCACTATAGCTACATAGCTGCCCATTTCTCAGTTTCCAATTGCTCAGCAGCCGCTCTTGAATTATATTGGCTTAGTAATAGAATAAAGATCTTTCTCCGTGGTAGTACTAGCCTCTTTTTTTTTCATACCCAGATGGTACAAATCGCTGCTGGCACATGTAACAATTATAGCACAGCTTCTGCTGCTTAAATGAACCCCCATAAACCCCACAGAGTTAGATTAGATTAGGGAATTGGGAGGTGAGGAGGAGGTCTGGCCAGTGGTCTCAGCTGAAAAAGCCAAGTCTTTGGTCGGGTGCGTGGGCTGAGTGGCAGCGCCCGGCGCGTTGCTCTGCGAGCCAGCCCTGCTAATGCACCTAATTTCATAACCGATATCACAACCTGTTTTTACATTTCATTATTCAAACCACTAGGTTATTTCAAACACGGTATTTCATGAAACTGACATTTTCCAATGAATAATGCTGGGAAAGGCAGGCTTAAAAAAAAATGGATTGAACAGTCAAACAAATTTACCTATGTTCTTATTTTACTCAGACTATCAAGTAAATCAATAAGCTCTTTGTTATTTCCGAAGGAGGCTGATGGCCACTATCCAGACTCTCAAACATTTAAAAATATATAGAATTTCCCAGTCCCTTTGGGCATTTCTTGAGCAGAAAAAACAGTAACTGCATAGCCCATAATGGGATTAGCTGGAGAGGTCCTATGAGAACACTGAACCAAGCTGACTTGGAGATGGTGAAACACTCATTCTCGGCCAACCCTCTTAATAGAGAAACAACTTGTCTGTGTTGTTGGTCCAAGAGCTTGTCAAAAGTCATTTCAAACATACAAAAGAAAAGCTACAGGAGATGAAAACTTTTAGATGTTGGGCAAATCATGTATGACTTCCAAGTTATACTGCTTTAAATGGAAAACAAGCCAGAAGACAATCTAACAGATAGACATTTTGCTACCTACAACACTATATACGCTTTCAATGTTTAGTACTAATGAAGTTCAGGGACAAAAATATATGATAGAAGGATAATACATATTATTAAAATTGAATATGAAAATATATTCCTTAGCTAGTCACAAAAGTTATATAACAAAGGGTTTTTCTACAAAAATCCTTGTTGTACCTTTCTTCCAGCTCACGCCTGCTGAGGGAAACAGGAGGTCTTGCTGCTGCACCGATACGGACTTACTGCAGATATACAGCTGCCCAACCAGAAATGCACCACAGGAATCACAGGGGAAAAAAAATATACATACATCTATAGGTGTGTATATATAGGTGATAGGAAAATCATCTTCCTCAGCAAGGAAATAAAACTTTGTCTCCCCATCTCCCATACACACACTAGTTGAAAGCAGTAGGAAGTACTCTAACCCTGACAATAAATATACCTATTATACCTATAAAAAATTGAGCAAAAAAGCAACTAGATGGACCAGACAAGCGAAGTTGCTTCCTTCTTTTAATCATTCCTTGCAAAAGGGGATCTAATGTGGACAAGGGGTGTTTTTCTCCCCGAAGCAGGAATGTAAACCTGCCGCAGCGCTCGCCCGAGAAGCTCCCCCGGCGCGCGGCACCTTCCCTGCTTGGCCCGACCGATAGCCCTGCTCAAAAAAACCTCAGAGCAGCCTTACACAAAGCCAGCGAGAGAAGCTTAAGATTTTAGTCCTCTTCAGAAAGCAGCTCATCATCAGAAAAAAAAAAAAAAAAAAAAAAAAAAGACAAAACTCACTTTGGAGTTTTGTTTAATCTAAAAGAATTTATCTGTGTCTCTGAAGAGAGTATTAAATACATCTGCGCTGAGCCCTCCCCTCCGCTCCAGGTTTGCTTTTGAACTAAAACTGGAGAGACCTTCATTCTCCTTTCAAAGCTTTTCAAACGTTCATTTGTAGACAGGGCTGAAAAGTCTAAGCTCTTATAATGGGAAACTTGCTTTCCCTTCAGTCAAAGTCCCTCTCTCGCGGCGGGGTGAATGAAGCGGTGTTTTCACCGTGTCCCTCTATTCATTTCCCGTTCAGACTCCATGTATCTGACATATTCAGCAAAAATTGCTTGGCCTCATTTCTGGCTGTAATTTCTAGCTGTAGGAAAAACAAATGCAGACACTGCAGGAGGCAAGGAGCAGAGAGCTGTGGGGTAAGGTCTTCAGAGGAACTTACAGTTAAGAAAAAACCCCACAAACTGCAGTCTTTAAAATCAGCATTAAATAGGTGCTAAATGTAACATTAACTAAGATATTACTCTTTAAAGCTGATTATTTTAACGTGTATTCCCCCCACATTACTCTTTTTAATTTAGCTTTGTAAAATCCAAGCTTATGAATTTACCTTCCCTGAACCACAGACCTGTCTGCAACATAAGACAAGGACCCAAACTGCACTCAACAAACACCTAAAAATCCCCCTATGCCAATTTAAAGGCAGTTTTAAAAAGAAATTATGTTTTTTCTTACACTCTCTAAAAAACTAGCGTTGTGGAAACATTACCTGTAAACTTCAGGGCTTTAAGACAAACTTCTAAGCTTCAGTGTGAATATGAGTGTCACACGATCAGCAGGAGTGAACTTTTCTGCAAGCAGAGACGAGAAGAGCACTTTCTGCATGCACTAAAAGCTGCCAAACAAGCATTTTGGTAACTTTTTATAAAAACAGGAATATTGCATCTTGGTGAGGCAAACCTAAGAAATATTTTTTGTTGACAGTTCTTCATATTAACAATAGACATTAGAAACTTCAAAATCTCTCCCCTGTTGAGAGACTCTCCATAAAACACTCTTTTACCTCTGGAGCTAGCAAACTGCTAATATAACAGAAAAGTAAGTCCATATAATGAAAAATGAAAATCAATCTAGCAATATAAGTCTTTGAGCATAAAAACATCAAATGATAACTGGAAGCTTTAATCCATGTTCGCAGTAAAACAATTGCAAAATGGTGCAGAGTAAGCCTTGATGCCAGCGTGCAGAGACAGTCCCCTTCTGTAAGTGACCATACCTAGCTGCAAACACCACCATTCATTAACCAAATCAATACGCCTGATGATTTTTCAGCATCATCATATATTGGGTCATAAAGTCCCTGCTCCTGACAAACCAAATGTTTCCTTGACATGCACGCTACCTTATTTATTCCAGATTGTCAGTACAACAGGCATGGGGCATATCTTCTATTGGCAATCAGGTCTTACAATCCCTATTGACGAGACGGACAACAATCCAGTCTCGTAAAAGATTCATGACACAACTTTGCACTCTCTAGCACTTGCTTTCTCATAAAACCAGTGCAAATCCTATCAAAAATTTAGCAGAACCCCTGCCTCATCTGTTTAGGCCTGAAGCTAGTTGCAGGGACAACTCATTAGGGACAAGCTCATTAAAACCAGCCCTGGAGCAAAAGCAGTTTGCAAGTCTCATTTTTATTCACTTTCACCTATCCATTCGAGTTTCTTGTGTTTCCCAGACACAGAGCTTCTAATGATTTTGTACAATAAGCAAGCCTGTTTTCAAACTTGCCCTATACCCAGGCTTCTGCACACGCAGTTGCTCCTGCCCGCCAAAGCTCATCCAGTTCGGTCCATTTGCAAGGCTTAGCTAGTTCTGTACTGACGGGCAATATCAGGACATCTAATGCATTCCCTTTTGATCTCATTAGCAAAAGGTAGCTAATGTTTAACAACTATCAAAGACGGGCTAAAATCCCAAAGCAAAGAATGTACATACACAATTAAAGCTAGTAGATGCACGTGTCTCAGAACTCATGTAGGCCTCTATGTAGTATTTCACTTGGTATTTTAGTATATGAGACACTTAACATTTCCAAGAACAAAAATGAGAGAAAATAAAACAAAACAAAAACAGAAAGCATTTTATTTCTCCCTTTCGGACTGTTCCACAATAAATATGAAGTACTTTTCTTTCAGGTTGTTTACTTTTGCTGTCATTTGCTTTGGATCCTAAGTGAAACAATCCTTGCTCTTGTCATGAGCTCTAACTGGAAACCTTGCCAACATTATCTTAGATACTCCAGTTAGACACATTAATTATCAGCCCAAATTTCCCATGACTCAAGGGTGAAGCAAAACTTTCCTTATCCTGCTCTTGCAACAAAGCACAGCTTGCCAAGGCAAGAAGAGGAGAACTGTGAGCTTGGATCTAGGACCACAGAACCTGCCACTGGTGCCTGCTCTGCACCCGGCATGTGAGGAAAGCCTCACAGTGCCCCCTTCTCCAAGGTCAGCTTCTCATGGGGTTTTGTAGGAGCTTAGTTCTGATAAATGCTATGGTCACATGCATGGCCTGACTATTCCAATGTGGACATAAGCCCAGGTAACATAGAGTCCACGTTAGGAGCCTCTTGCCAAAGGAAGGCAGCAAACAACGGTTGGACAAGGGCTGTGTTCTAATCCTTCTGTAGACTTTCTGAGAAAAAATAACCACTTATATTCTTGTCTAGGTCAGCAGTTAAGTCAAGAGTGTAAACAACTACCTGAGGGAACAAACTCTATTTTTGATCCCCAAGGACAGCACCCAAACTTGTGTATTCACAAGAACATTAACAACTCCATTCGTTCACATTGCTGGTACTCTGTGCACAGCACTACCTACACGTTGACCCAACTCTTACTCCTGTCAAGCTCAGTTCTGCTGAGCTGATAGTGGTGCATAACGTCTCAGTCAGTCTGGAGTCCACCACTCATGGTGCAGCTTTACAAATCCAAAAATGGATAACTTTGCCTTCTTTACTTCTGCGCAAATAATGCACTCAGAGAGTCAAAAAGTATGCAATTAATCCAGACTAATGGATCATTTGGGAGATTGTGGGTTAAAAGGTGAATTTTAGTTATGAACTGTGACACTATAAAAATCTATGAAGTCTTTGTAACAAAAAGGTTATTGCCATGAAAACTACTGCACTAATACAATTATTCTACCACACAGCCAAGTACAATGAGCTCACTCATCTTCAACAACACGGGGAAAGTGAAGGAAGGGCATCTTGCTTCTGAAATAAAATCTTATTTGAAAAACATCAATCATGTTTTATGACATGTTTTTTGCTTCTTTGGGCGACAGTTGAAAGCTACAATAACATAGACCAAATTTTGAAACTTCATCTTTCTGAAATAAGGAAACTAAAGAAGTAAACTACTTAAAGCACACAACAAGTTTTACAGAAACCTGTCAACCACTAGCATCACATTTCAACATTTCTGAAAAACATTCAAAAGGCCTATTTTTTTTTCTATTAGTCTCCCATGTATCTATTAATAATTTACCTGGAGACTGAGAACCTATATGTCCAGAAAACTTGTTGCAGATATAAAATATTCAGAGATTAGTAAAGACAGACATCACTGACAAGGCAATGCATTAATATCAAGATTAGTGATGTAGGTTTTCTTGTTAAATCTCAGAAATTCATAAAAGAGGTTTAGCAACAAAAGGGCTGAACCTCAAATGCTTTAACATATAACTAACTACACATTTAAAAATGTGAACTTTTTATTTTGGAATATATTCTCAAGTCTTATTGAAACTTTTTCATATCCTTTGAAATGCATCTTAGATATAATTCTGCTTTTACATTTACATATAAGCAGTGCAAGCAAAAGCAGAATGCAAGTGGTTACCACATGAGTTCATCTTTCTCTAAAGTATTTTCTTAGAAAAACAAGCCACTCTTCAGCTTCTGAGCGATCTTTAAAATACAAGCAAATTCCACGTAAAGCATTTGGAGAAGTTATGAATGCATCATACACTTCAGTTGCTGTGTGAGGGGAAAAAATTTAAAAAACAAATAGCTGTCACACTTTCATTACTGCAACCCTGACTGTTAATAGTACAATATCAATAAAACTGAAAGATGCAAAATGGTAATTTGGAGTAGTCAAAGTTTCTTGTCATTATAACTATTAAGTATTTCTCCTGGTGAACTTGCTCTAAGACATCAGCATATTTACAAATATTGGGATTTCTTTTCCTAAAGCTCTCGGAAACACAAGTGCATTCAACAAGAAATTAGCATAGCTCCTCTAGGCAAAAGTGCAATGACTTCATTGAACTTCATTATTAGCACAACCTTCCCTTATTAAAAAATTCTAAACAAACAGGTGCTTCCCACCAGGTCTGCTTCTAAAATTGCTTTCTTTCTATTCCCAGGGATACATCAAGAGCAGAGGGAGAATTCATGCAGTATAGATCAGTCAGGCATTGACAGCACATCACACTTTGACAAGCTGCTTGGCTCTGTTTAAAGTCTAAGTTAGGCCCTGGCCCATCAAGGCCATGGCTATTGAATTATTGACAGCCTCTCACTGCGGTGCAAAGGGAAAGAGTGCTATAGCCTCAGCTCAATAAAGATGAAATGGAAACCCTCTCTGAAGCTTCCTTTAGCACGTTAAAGGAGTTTTAACAGTCTGGTTTAAAATTCAGTAAGAGAATACATTAGTCTGATTAGATTTTCACTAGCTAAACAAAAATTTCGGGGTGCTGTGGAGATTTTCAATGAGTGGAAAACTATGTCAAGTGCAAATCTGATATACGCCAGAAAGTTGACTAATGCTGCAAATTCGTTTCAAATCATTCAGCTTCGTGTATTTAATAACTTTTCTCCACTCCATACCATTATATCAAGTGCAATGAAAGATTTTAGTGTTCCTGTAGATCTTCATTGGACTAAAATACAGGCTGACTTCCATAATAGTCACTCCCTGCAGATGCCAATAAACCTACAGCCAATGCAATGGCCAGTCCGTATTTCCAGTCAGCAAACTATTCACTTCATATCTCGTTGCCTTTCAAGCTATCTAGAGTGCAAAGAGGTGGTGCTGGGGAGTAACTGGGTGCTCAATGTCTGATTTAGGGTGTTTGTTTATTTGCTTCAAAAAGCCACAGAAGCAAAACAGATGTGCTCTATAGAGCAAATGGCCGTGCTTCCACAATGAACTGATTTTAATACTAACATTTATGATTTTCTTACATATTCTCTTTTCTTCTTCAAATTTATACCTGCCAAGCTGTACTTGTATTTTAATAGCTGATGTCAGATAAGCAACATGCAAAAAGTTCCATCTCAGGACTATAATTTTAAATACAATGAGACTCGCATCAACTGTCGCATAGACATGCAGAAAATTATTCCACACGGACTTCTAAAGTGCATCCTAAAAGCTTCAAAGAATGAGTACGTTTTAAAAAGAATTTAAATTGATGATCATGGGTTTTTTTAAGCAATTTGTCTAATGTGACCCTATACTCATTTCTCCAACATCACTTCCAATATGCTGCCTCCTGTCAAATCAACAAAGAGAGCCTAACAGCACATCTAAATTTGTGTTCATTTGCCTTCTGCAGGATTATCTTTGCCACGTCAAGCATTATAAGTAAATCAAAGATGCTTCTCAGGGGCTGTAAGAGTAGGGCTAATCTCCAGACAAATATTTAGAAGGCAGCTTAGCCTGTTCTGGCTTTAATCGTTTCCAACTGATTTGACTTATTCTAATTACAGCCTTTATGTTATAAAAGCCATTTTTATGTTGCTGAGGCGCAGTTTCACTGCAAATACATGAAGTTTTGCTGAGTTTCTGTTCCCATGTCGATTATGGAAATGGTACTCTCTAGCATTCCTCTAATTAGAAAAACACACTGCACAGAGCATCAACAATTTGTAACATTAATAACAGAGTGACAGTGTCCTTTTGTGTGTCTTTAAATAATTTCTCAAAATATGACACCAGAAAGCCCCCACTTCCCACTTGGGTATCATACTAGGAACAGTTTTCACATTTTTGCATATTACATTTATTCACACACAGAACTGCAACTTCAAAGATGATGTGTAGCCATATAATCCAACAGAATAAGATAATTAAACTCCTAGATCGTTTCTGGTCAGGTGCTCTCCCAGCCTGTGAATCTGGAAAATTCAAACATTCATACACAAAGCAAATTAAACATATCCTTTGACAAATCAGACAGCCTGGCTGTGTGTTACTTTTAGCACTTCCTATGCTATCATTTTCCATAACGAACAGACGGCTGAGGCAATGCAATTTTACTTTGCATCAACTCACAGTCTTTTCTTGCTGTTTAATGAAGATCTCACTGTGTTACCCTAATGCTGTGGACAACAGAGATGGAGGTGGAGGAGTCAGGGTACATGTAGCGTATGTGCCTCCCAGTTGCAACATAGTGCTAAATAAATGCCTCCCTTTATCAGAAAATGCCTTTTCATTTAAAGTCAAAGCTGATTTCTGAAAATAAATAAATACATAAATAAAAGGATGTAAAGGAATGGAGTCACATGTAAAATATTCTACGAACTGACATAACTCTAAATACAGCTACCTTCCTCATACAGAAATAATCAGTATTAATACCTTAATAGGATGAGAAAAAAAACAAATAGAAAACCAAAACACTAACAACCCGATATGTTTTTTTTTCAGTATGGAAAAGATGCTTTTAGGTTCCAAAGGGAAGGAAAGGGCAAATTTAATGTTCTATGTTGGATATAAGTGCATATAAGAATATACAGTTATATTCTTATATACACTATATATATATATACATATACACACATATCTAAGAATATATACTTATATAACCAATAACTTATATTAACTGTGACTGGTTAAACTAGGTTGCTTAGAATACTATAGAAAATGTATGTTACAAGTAGAAAGTAGACCAATTGGACAGAATAGAATGATGTAGAACTAGTGTAGAAAAAAAGGAGACAAAATTCATAAGGGTGCTGCTCATTTGCATTGAAATATCTGTCATTGAGCACATGTTACACCAGTTCTTCAAAGACTGCTGGCTCTCATTACAGACTAAATTTCTTTGGGTTTAAATCAACAAATTTCTCATGTGTTTGTTTCCCAGCGATTCAAGACACTTCTCTTCAGGTCATCACAGATGTAAAAACCATTTGGTTTATTCTGACAGTTGAAATCTGACTTAGGCTCCTAATGCCCTGTTACATTTAGGAAGCTTTCAGTGGATAAAACTGAAGAATATTTTTTCCCCATAGATTCTACACTGCCTAATTTCTAAAATTTGCTGCATCCTAAATGGTAACCATAGAAGTTCTGCAGGAAAGCAGAAATGCTTACTTTTTCCTATTCTACCTACAGAAAAACAAAGAATTATTACTGTAACATCTGAAACTAAGCAGCTTTCACAAGATATTAAAAGCAGACAGCATTTTTAGGTGCAATTATCTCCCACTTTGATAGCCTACTGCAAACTGATGTCTTCTAGTACTCTATGGAAATAAATACAGCAATGACATGAAATTTAGCTCTCAGTGCCTTTGTGAACAGAATATTTGTATGATTATACATTTTTTTTTCTGTCTTCTTAGACCAGTCCTTCATAAGGTAACTCCTTCTTTACAATAGACTGTGTTAAACCTAAAGAGTAGAAACCTAAAGAGTAAATATATTTTCTTCCTTTTCTCTCTTTCTTTATCTTTCTTTACTGAAAACATGGTATACTTTGAGGTAAAAATGGACTGTCAGCTGGGAAAAGCCAATTTTCCCTCTTCCCAGGGGATTCTGTACATGATTTAGATGGAAATTCAAAATTCATAAAAGTATTTGGACATCTGAGTAGAAAATTTGGCAAAAATGAGAGGGGCTAAGCAGGTAAGCAGTTATATTTCTTAAAAAAAGAAAAGTTCCATAAATCGTTAAGATATTACATTTGGTAGCTTACGTCAACATGTATCTGAAGTAAACGAAGACAGAGATGCTTTGTGAAAAGCACCTCATCCCTCCCATGCCCGTAATCTGGTCCCTGCCTCTGAAACTTGTGGCCCCACTGAGGCATCCTGGCCATGACAGGCCGGCCACAGGTTTGCGGGGACCCTAAGAAAGCACAAGTGGCAGAAACTGTTCAGTTACTCATAAAAATACTCATAGGTTTCTGAGTAAAGCAACCCTGGTTGCTTTTCTTGTGCTTAATGCCGTAGTTGAGAGATGAGCTCACAGGAGAGGGGACTGTTTCTGAAGGGCCTTCTCACTGCCCTCTTGCATGACCTGAGCCTAGCCTTCGTGCATGGGTGAACAGGATGGGATTAGGACTTGGGTAAAAATAACCCCGAAGAAAATGGCTTAGTTTAACCCCGATGAGTTTCAAGATTTGCTTCAATGAGCAGCTGCCCCCACTTACCCTGGGGGCAGCGCTACTTGCCCTCCTGGCAGGGTGACCTTATTCCCTCCTTGGAGATGGGGGCATGGATCCATATCCCCCTCATCCTGCAGCAGCAGCCAGGCAGGACAGGGCAGGATAGGGAGAAACCAACGAAGATTCAGTGGCCCCTTGTGGGACTCTTTTGAGAGCAGGACAGAAGAGGCGCAAAGGATACCGTGACTCGATATATTTTTAAGGATGTACTTTAAGGATCACCAGATTTCACGCTTTCACACTGATGATGCACTGAAAGACAAGTCAGAGGAAGTGTATGTCCCCACCAAACATCTCAGGAACGTAGAGTGCTGCAGACATGACCAGTGCTCTGCTTAGCCCATGGGTTTCTGTGGTACCTGCAGCCCCCTGTGCAGCCCTTGTCCCTCTTCTCCTTCACATACCTGGGTTTCACCTCCAGAGGCAGCAGGAGACGGTGACTGTAGGTCCTAAGGTCTAGACACAGACTAAGGATGTGGCCTCACTGTGTACCTGGATTTAAAAAGCCACAATCTAAAGGAAATGTGGGATACCACAGCACACAAGGAAAATGCTGTGCTACCTCAGACCAGGTGCAAGGGGAGAGGCTTCAGAGGACAAGGACACATTCTGCAATGGCCAATCCAGGACTCATCCCTGGGTAATACACACAAGCTGTTACTTCTAAACACATTCAAGATTTCATCCATTTTGCATATTTTTTTCCCCCACCTTAACTAGCGTCACTAACAGTCTGGAAGGATCCCAATTCCAAAGCGGTGATTTTGTACAATAACCTGTTAAAAGTGCTGCTACTTTTCCATTAAAAACCTCTGTTACTTCCAAGAAAAGGAAGATGAAGAGAAAGGAGGTCGATCCAAAGCTGCCAAACAGGCCTGTTAGCATGATACAAAATTCTACTTTTGGATAAATCCATTTTATTAAGTTTAAAAAACCTCAAGATACTGCTTTAGTAAAAGCTCACAAGATTAAAAGTTTATGGTTTTTTTTTGTTTTTGTTTTTTCTGCCTGCATAACTGTGAATCTTTCTATTTGATAAAAAAGACATGAAAACATAACTAATTCAGCAGCATTTCAGAAAACCAAAGGGCCTACATTCTTTATAAAAATGCCACAGAAGAATAGGAATTGGAAGCTGTTGCTCAGCATCCCTTAGCAAAGGAACTGGCAGTATTTCCCCTTCCCACTAAGGCACACTTCTTACAAAATTAAACCAAACTCCATCAGAAAGGCCTGAAGTTTAAAGAGCCTGGCTCCGGGCAATGTGGTACAGCAATAGGACACACATCGGGGGTTCTGCATCTAGCACCTTCCAAAAAACATTCAAAACAACCTACATTTCTGAAAGGTTCTTTACCTACATTTCTGAAAGGTTCTTTTCTTATACTCTTGTAATACCAGAAATTCAACAGTTATTATACGATATTGCAATTGTACATTAATAATATAATACAATTCAACTTCTCAGTTCCCAAGCACAGAAGACAACTGATAAATGTCCTTAGATGGTTTCCTCATGCAAAATTCAGGGGTACCTTTCCCTGGAGTTGGGAAAAACGGTATATGAAAAAGCGTCTAAAGACAACACATAGACAGGACAGAGGATAATGCAGCTCCTGCCTGACAAAAATCTCCTACTAAATGGAATCCAATGCAGATTTCATCTACAACACAGGTTTCCCAACAATCCCACCTGGGGCTACCAAGGATTTGAGAGACCATTAGGACTTGGAGCCGGGCATCTTTTTTAACAGTTCTTGATTATAATTACAGTTGTAATGGGCAGCTCTGCTTTAGTCAGACAGGACAACAATAATATATGAAATAAACAATAAAAACTATTGTTTTGGAGTGACATGATGCGGACATTGTTCCTGCCCTATCTGCCTTTGCTGGGCAATCAAGAAGAGGCAAAAGCCAAAGCCTTGGCATTAGGATTTACCCAGACCTTCCATTTTTCCTCAAGAAAAAACCAAAAGTCTGAGCTTGAAAATAGCATTCTGCCACACAGCTAAGTCACCTTTACTGTTTACAAGGAAAATGTTATTTGCGGATGTATCTACAAATACATGGTAGGCTTGAGAGAAATTCAGATGCTATGACACCCTGCCTCTACATTTTCTATCTGGAAGAATAGGAAGATGCATTTATTCAACCATGTATACACAGGTATATCTATACTATATGTCAAATATGGTCAAATAATTTCCCATCTAAGAGCAGTAAATTTTGTGCAATTTTACTTATTATTGTCCCATAGGATCAAATGAAATAGGGAAACAGGTGTCATTTTTGAGGTTGCTCTAAGTCTCTATGGCATATGCCAGGTGAGTGTAAGTCTAACACTTGGCAATAGATGTTTTCCTCCATTTTAGCATGCATTTCACTTTATTAATGCATGTTAAAACACAAAACTTTTTCATACCATATAATCTAGATCATGCTGGTCAAAATATATTTAGTGTTCTTAAATTGTATTATCACCAAAACAAACCCCAAGAACAGAAAGGAAGAAGCTAAACTGATAAACAGGGTATATGATAAACAGGGTATAATGACAATGCAAACTTTATATGCCTGTTAATGCCAGCTCTTGTGCACCTTACATCTAGTGCATTAGGAGACTTGCCAGTTAACTGCCACCTTTGGATTTCTGCACTTGAACTTGTTATCTTAACTGGGGTGGTAGCCGTAGTTACAGACCCTGCAATATAAACATGCCTGCAATATCTAGCCCTCTGGTAGACTCTATAGAGCCAAGAAACTGCCTTTTGATTATCCCTTATGTGCATTGTGTCTGACACATGCTGTATATCTCAGAAAAAGAACATTTATTCACTGACCTCAAAAATCAAACCCTGTTGGATACTTCTCAAGTTGTAAGTCACTAGAGAGGATTTTAAATCCAGTATTATAGTTGCTATAAAAAAAATAATAATTCTATCACTAAAGTACACAACAATACTAAGCATGTAAATTAAAGGTTACTCAAGCCAAGAAATGTGAAATTCAGACTGAAGAATCTGTACCACACCAACAAAATAATATCTGCTAAGTAATTCTGAGACCTTTGGCAGGTGGGTTAAAATAAAGTAGTACTGAATATTACACAAATTTTTACTCAGGCCCTTCACACACTATCGTAACAGATAGTTGGTAAAGTTAACTCTTCATCTGCAGCCCTTCCTTGGCATTGTTCTCCCTTATAGGTGCAGAACATTGTCACTTGAAATGCTTTACATCAGTCACCTGTCACCAGCACTGCAATCAAAGTGACATCTTCAGAATGGGGGGTCTGCTTGCACCCGGATGCAGGGACACAAAACTCGCTAATATTAATCGAAGTCACGTGCATCTACTGATAAGAGATGAGACCTGTTACTTTCATTATTTTGCTTTAATCTTCGAGTATTTTGCTTTCCGCTTTTGTTCCCTAATTTTAAAAACGCTCATTGTGATGTTTTCAAAGGAGTACCAGATAACATTAAAATAGTGCTAGAAGCTGAACACTGTTATTAGATAAAAGTGGCTCTAATGCATTAGGAGGTGTTGAGTTAATAGGAAAACAGCTTTGATTCACTAGCCTCTGTCTAACACGCCACTACAACAGAAGTAAAAAGGCAGTGGGCAACTCCCCTCTAATCACCTCCTGTTAGCTGCAACTATAGGCAAATTGCTAGTGAGGATTAAGTGGGGAGACTATCACAGGATCAGTGTCAAGCAGAAAAAAGACTCAATTTGTGAGCAATCATGACTCCCTAATCACTTCCCCAAGAGCTTTAGGAATCGCTGACTGTAGTCGGCACAAGTGTGGCCACATCATATGTACAGATAACCTGAAATAATAAGCAGCTTCCTTTACCAAGAGATATATGATTATGCTATATTTTTTAAGGAAATTTGTGTGTATATACACACACACACACACACACACACACATATGGAATGGTTAAGGAGATAGAGAATAAAGCAAATATAGGCTTAAAAATATATTATGTATACTAATCCTGTATTTTTTCTGATATTTCTGAAATTTAGATACATGGGTGATGACCCCATGAATGCACACCAACTTAAGCTGAAACTTGCAGGGCTTAAAGACAGTGATACAAACAGAAATCTATCACTGATATGTATATAACATATGCATATATATAAAGAAAAAATATGCTACA
>VZSG01000045.1:1416479-1522287 GCA_013398315.1 Nothoprocta pentlandii
AGAGCAGATCTTATACAGAAAAAAAAAAGATCAATATAAAGAAAAAATTGTTCTAGATGTAATTGAAGTCATACATTTTTACACGACTTCTGCTATACACCCAATTACTGCTATTTATCAAAGAGCAGACAACATTGAACCTGGCAGCATAAAAAACAAATTTTACTAAGTCAGGAAAGAGGAAAAAAAAAAAATCATCAGAAAGGGAAGGAAAAAAGATACAAATAATAAATAATTCAATATTCTGGAGGAAAGCTCTTGCAGAAAGGGCCTGACTGATTCAAACATCAGACGTGAGGCTGACAAGAGAGATATCGATTTAGACAATTCTATCATTATTATTCCAGCCCGACTCCTTCAGAAAAGCTGTTCTTTTTGCCCCTGTTTTTATTGCTATAACTATCAACCTTTCCTCTTCCATACCTTTCTCTCTTTGAACTTGTATTCATTACTGCTTTAATCTCAGCCGGGTATAAAACAACAAATAGAAGTCCTAGGCTCATTTATTTGAAGAGTTCTTTTTTAAGACACAGTGCTGAAAAATATTTGCTCTCTACACACACGTGTTTTTAATACTTCCTTAAAATAGGTCAAGCGCTTCGCAAAGTTTGCGGTTACGGGAAGAACAGGTCTTCAGATTCAGGATTAAATACACCTAAGACCACAACACTGCTTACCTCCAATCCAGCTTTGCTAAACACATACCTTAAACGAATATTTTCAAATGTACTTTAAATTAGAGCAAAACCAAACTATACTGTTGGGTAAATTAGAGCAAAACCAACCTACATTGTTGTTTGTTTTCCCCTGCCTAGATAGGACTACACCTCTCTAGATATTTCCTAAAAAAAAAGTCCTTATAGGTCAATGCAAATCACTAAAATGAAGCTGTATAGTTACTAGAAGAAAGCATTCCTCCATTAGGCATCTGCAAGCAGAACTATTTCTTCACTGTTCAATGTGTTAATTACAAGCAGATAGGATATGCCACAGAAAATTAACAGTCTTGCAAAGGCATCAGAGGTAAACACAGAAAACAGGAGCTGCTTAAGGGTCAGGAGAGCAAGTCAATTTTGAAGAAAGATAAAAGAACTGTCATGTATATGATTGCTTATGAAAGAGAAGAGGGCAATCCTGCCTTGTTATCATCAGTTAATTAGGCACTACAGTCAGGCATGCATACACTGCAACATTTGCCATGGTAATCAAATGTATTATTCAAATGTGAAACAAAACAAAAGCAACGGCAACTCCGGCGAGGAAGAATACAATTTGCCCACACAAAGGTGCTGAATTAACTTTACATAAGAGTTAAAAGGACACACAGGAAAATGTTATATTAACTTTCTTTTTTCTCTGAAAAACAGCACTGCCTTTTAATTCAGAATAAAATCCCACTTCAAAAGCAAATATTAGAGCCATTATCTTTTCCAAATTTCATTCACATGCAAGGTGATGACCTTTGCAAGCAAAGATGAGGGTAATAAAAGGCAATTCACAGTGCGGTACAATTGTGTTATGCCTTTAATATAAATATGACAGTGAGACTAGTAAATGCTCTCTAGACGAAGCACACTATCTCACAAGTCAAAAAAAAAAAAAAAGCAATATACAACATTTTCCCTATCCTGAGCTATAACTGCAAGCAAAAATAAACCTAATACCTGCTCTGCAAATGATGTGGTGACACTATGTGATAAGGAGCTGATCAATCCCTTTAAGGCTTTTACCCCCTTTGCTATATATATATGTCCAGTCTTTTTTTTTCAGTTCATACAAAATGGATGGGTTTGGCCTAATTTTTATTAGGCTGGACAGTAGACATCCAGTATTAAGATCCATAACAAAACTAGGGCAACATCAACCCATGGAACGTGCCATTATGACACATCTCACACACACTGGGTTATATTGGCAGAGCTGGGAGAGATCCCCCAAGGTTTCCTCTCTGTGTTTCAGGCATTCTGTGGCCAGCAGCTTTGCGAAAAATGCTACTAGATGATGTGCAGACACAAACAAGTGTCTTCAATATGGATTTGCTATACACGATGGCTTTACTTCTTTAATAAAATAGGAGATACCCTGTACCAGATTTCCCCAAAGGCTGTGATATCTTAATCCCACACAGTGGCAGTTGAGAGCCATGAAGCTGCACTGAAGAGCTTGCAAGCTTCCTACGAGGACAAAAACAAAACCCATGAGATTCATCAAACTGCAAAACTAACCAACCAATCCACCTCACCAGCCTCCCAGGTCCTTCTCTAGAAGACAGAGGGGTCACCTGGCAACCCATAAAAAAGATTTCATCCACGGGGCAGCTCCATGTGCAGCTGCGGCCTGGTGTGGTCACCAGGACTACAGGGCAGTGTAAGCTACTGTGGAGCAGCTAAGAGGTCTCCGGGTGCAAGTGCAGAACCACCGCGTGACTGAGAGGAGAAGGGACCTCTGCAGATCATCTATAGTCCAACTTCCCGCTCAAGCAGGGTCACCTGGAGCTCGTTGCATAGGATCGTGACCAGGTGGGTGCTGAGCATCTCTGGAGAAGGAGCCTCCACGACCTCTCCAGGCAACCTGCTCTGGTGCTCTGTCACCCTCAGAGTCGGGAAGTTTTTCCTCAAATTCAGGCATATCTTCCCATGCTTCTGTTTTTGGCCTTGCCTCTTGTCCCAGCTCTCATCTGTCTCTCTCACCAACAGTTCCCACCAGCTCCACCTAAATTCTCATCTTCTATGCTCAAGTAGCTCTTTCAACACACATCCATGCTGAACACAAATGACAGCAAGATAGAAGATACCCTTTCTTAAACTTTCAGATGACAATTTTCAATGCATCTATGTTTCCTTTCCACAAGAAAGGACGAGCAAGAAAAATTACACTGAACCTTGGAAGATTAAGCCAAGCTGGATCTCCCTGCAGTGGTGGTGGTTTATGAAAACAGGCATGTTTCCTCCCAGGATAAACGAAAAGGGATGGCAAGGCGAGAATATAATTTGTACTTTCTTGGGCTAGTGTTGCAGGATCTTCTGCAGTTCCTCACAGCCACATTCCAGCTTCCTGTTCCTGGAAGAAAACTAGGGCTGTCTTTGCATTTAGTCTAAAACATCCAAAAGGCATTAAAGAAAACATCTTTGCTGGATATGGGGGTCCAGACTAGTTTCTGCAAACACCGGTCAAAAGAACAGTAAAAACACAAAATTATGTGGCAGAGTATTACTTATTATGTGACTGCTGCTCTCACAAAGATATATACTCAAAATTGATGCAATCAAAGTATATCTAACAAATCAGTATTTTTGAATGCCTCTCTCTTTTCCACATCTTCCTTCACTCCTCACAATATTCTCAATGTTTGACCATTCCTACTCAAATACTGGAGAAAATAACACGATACAGAAGTCTCTTTTCTCACAGAATTAGTTTAACATGGATCAATATGAAACTTAAGTGTTTCTGTGATCTCAAAGCCTTCAGTGTCCAAGCATATAGTAAGCCATGAGAAAGCAGTAATATCTGTTTCTTTGGCACAGAGATTTTCTTTTAGTCAGTCTGTCACTTCCCATTTCAGTTAACAAAATGCTGAATGCAGCTCATCCTTGGACAAATAGTACACTTCCACAGAACACAAGATGTGAGGAATTGTTTCAGAGTGGAGATTTACAAAGAGAAACGAAATAGATTTGCAAGAAATTGCACAAGCTTCAAGAGACAGAGATCAATTCAGGTAAAAAACATAACTCAATAAACACTTGAATTTTCTCCCATCTTTTCAGAACTGCCTAAAACATTTTGTCAGAAAAAGCTTAATAATAGTTTTAAAAAAATTAAAAACCAACTCAAGACAAGCTTTCTGACTTTGCAAACAAATGGAGTTCACATCCTCATTTCATTCATCAGTGAAATTGCTTATGCTGATCAGGGACAGAAGCGCTGACTACTAAATCTGTATTGGCCTCATCCACGCGACAACTGGGTTTTCATAATCTGGAGATGTGAATGGGTCCAGTAGTCAACACACAAAATACTTGGACACACACAAGAAAGTTATTGTTCTGCTAAATTAATTCACTTTATTCTCATTTATATGTGGTAGCGTTTACAAAGGCTGGACTTATTTAGCTGCAAATTAAGTTGAGCACGAAATAATTACTAACTCTTTTCAGATCTGCACATTACTTGTAACTAATCTACAAATACTCTGCCAATTGTGTTAGCAACTCCCACCAAAACCGACAGCACTTTTGTCGAGGACTGGTAATAGAATATGTATCCGACAAGAACATATATAATTATGTGATGTATAGAGAGGGATGGCTACATAAGTAAAATCAGCAATTTCAGAACAAGGAAAAACCTCTTAAATATGTAAAATATGTTGAATATACCCTGAAAAAAATTCCAAGGACTATTTTAGCAGGTCCCATTTCTGACTTTCTGCAAGACACCACAGCCTGTCTCCCTTTCTAGATGTATCATAGGCTGAACACTAATAGCCATTTCCCCCTCATTACAACTTACTTCACCTCAAGCTTTTAGTCTTGCTTTATTCCTCAAGTGCTGATGTGGATCTGGCACACAGCAAATCCTGCTGTTGCTTTGATAGCTACTAAGACTTTTCCTGGTATTCAGAAATCAATAGTGCTCCAAACAGAAAGAAGAATCGGACTGTGGGACTGGGCAACAGAAAACTTCTATTTTGAAGATAAGAAGCTCCAGATATCTGTGATATCTGTGGCTCCTTATGTCGTCAAATAAAAAAAAAATAAAATAAAATAAAATAAAATAAAAAAACACAAAAAACAACGTGCAGTTTTTATTTGAAACATTTATGGAATTAACTGAAAGAATTATGAAATATGAAATAAGGCATTTAATACATTATTTCTTCTCCCCAGAAATAATTTTAGCACCTCTTAATTTCAAAGAATATAAGCTTATACTTTCCCTTAAATGAAAGAATTTAGCATTTTTTTCTTGCAGTATCTTAAATATTTAACATAGAAATCAAATTAGCTATTCAATACTTTAAATTCCTGTTTGTTTAAAGCCTGAATGAGAAATGCATTTGGAACAATTTCTATCTCAAAGAATTCTCAATCCTTTGAAACTGCTTTTGGTGGTCATGGACCTAATTTTGTAAATCATCCTATCCCACACTAGAGAATCTTCTACAAATATAATTGGACTTTCCTATCTGTGTAATTCATGAATGCCAATTAAATCTCTGAAGAAAATCTTTATACTTTAAAACTCCAATTTTTAGGTTACATGAGGCTTTAAAACTTCAAATAGTGCATATCTGCTTTGTACCACAATCAGATTCTCAGCGGTATTGCACTATTTCTTGTTGATGCATGTCATAAAAAACGATTTTCAAGAATAAGGGTCAACATGGCGCCACAGAATTATTACCATCAACTCAATTTAGTTTTTCAGCCCCTTAATTTTAAGACATTGCAGTTTTATCATTTTTTTTGCCACACTTTAATTTGCTTGATTGTTAGGCAAGTACCATATCAAAGCAGTGAGACTAAAGTGGAATTTCACGCTCTTGAACTTCAGTGAGGAATGCCCACCAGCTAGAATCACAGAATACAACACAACCTTGAATTTCTTAGGCATCATCTAGCTCCCAAAGAAAGCAGATAGGTGGTGGATAAAGAAATACAGATGTCTGGGAAGGCTAAGTGCATTATGAAAAGCTTGTATTTCACACAAATACTATTTCCTGATTATAATAGTGTCAGATGGTATTTTTTTTTCTACATCAGCAGGAAATAACAACACTGTGATTTTAACAATCTCTATGAATGTGTAAAATAAATTAAACATACAGTCTTTTGCATTATCTTTCAATGGGATTGTGCTGAGAATGGGTATGGATATGATTATGGTATTAGCTTTTCCTCTTTTGCATTTAGAACCTCTCTCCAGCGCTCAGAGTGATAGAATAAAAAAGTATCCTCAATCCACCAAAAATAAATACTTCTGTTATATTCTGTTGCTTCAACAATGAATAAAACAACCATGCAGGCTTATAATATCAATTCACAGGGCTCTTTCTGCTTCACTGAACTGTTACTGAAAGGTTCAGAACAAAGCTACAGGCAGATCGGACAAAGCTGCTCTAACAGGATTTACATTATACTCCAACTGATAAGACCACATCAGAGAACTGCTCAATCTTCAGTACCTTTGATTAGAATAGCACCAGGGCTGCGAGTATTTCGCCTCTGAGCACCTGATCACAGCATCGGTATTACACTTACTGGCTTAAGTGTTGATCTAATCTCTCGCTGGTAGGGTAATTTATGTCTCCTCTTTCTCGTCCTCCCTCTCCCTCAAGTACGATTGGATGGCAATAAAATGGGAACCCGGGAAAACTACTGCAATGTTAGGCTGTTCTACATGCACACATACGATAACAAAAAGGAGAGAATGTGAACACCTTTTTGTGATCTAAATTTTCAGTAATTAAGATATGCTGTTTTCAAATTATTGCCACGTTTTAGTGGAGGCAGGGAGACAGAATGAGGAAGATGATATCCCTAGGGAGGGCAAACATAACACTCTATAAATAATTAATTAAACACTGCCCGGCGAAGTCACTGCCAAAGGCTTCTCAGAAGGGAGAGCATCCTTTGCACAGACTCGGCCATAGCCACATTTCTAAACATATTTAGAATAATTGCTACGTTGCTTTTTCCCCTTTTCCCCACATGCCGCATTTCTCTTGGCAATCCACAGCGATGATGCCTCACTGAATTTTTGTTTTGTCTTTGCTGTTAAACACTAAGTTCTATAAATCACTTCTGCATGGCAATAAATTCAAGACTTCAATTCTGTAAAACACAACAGAAAACAACACTGCATTTACAAAGTACCACGACAGTGATTACTGATTACAAAAGCTTTTAATCCCTAAAAGTTATATACCTGCTACAGCAAGTAGGTTTTGCATCACCAGCACTAGCAGATGTCGATGACACCTTCTCTGGCAACCACCATCATGTTGCCCCTGATCCAGTCTCTTTTGACTTAAACCATGCTAACACTTGAGCAGTGGTTCAAAAAATCAGTATTGCAATTAAAATGCACATTGCTTTTTATGTCACAAGCACAACGGCTGCACTCGCCAGGGAGGCTGGGGAGAAACTGCTCTGCACCAAGTCTCCCAATTGATTCCTGCTGCTACCAGTGCTGTTCGCCTGCCCATTTTGCACTGCACTTTTGTGAGCAGTCACAAGTTTGGAGCCCTGATTTCCTCAAGCAGACCTTGGCTTTTGCAAGCACATTTTATTCCCGGAGTGAGAAAAAAACTTGGCCAAAATTGGCTTATGCTATACAGAGCTCCTGACTCAGCAACACAAAAAAAAAAAAAAAAAAAAAAAAAACAAACAAAGGAAAGAAACATCTTTACGGCACTTTGAAGTCTATAGTGATTTTGCTTCCTGGAATGAAAAAGCACAAACAAGCTTAATTTTGTTTGAATAGTTTGAAAAATTATTCCCTAGCATTAAGACAGAGTAGAGCAGAACAACAATTCTGTAGTTGCCTGTTAAATTTGCGGGTCATTCATGCACAGCGAATGGACTTGCACCAAAAAGTGTCTTTTTAAGAACAGGATGCCTGTAGGGAACATGTATCTTGTATCAACTGTTTTGATTCCCTGTGCTTTGCTCCCAGGTGGAGATGAGCTCCTAAGTCCAGGGAGAAGATTCCCCCTAAATCAGGGGGAAGATGCTCATGCTTCTGTAACAGGATTTAATAGCTGTATTCCTGATTGCTTGCACACATGATGCAAACTTCCACTTAAGCGATAAACTTTGCTTTGGCTGTATGTTCTTTGGCAGCACCTGGTGGAATTTGGATAAAACTACAATATTACTATAAAAGAAGAGTTGAAGCAATTTTAGGACTTTTCGTAGGCATTCCTCTAAAGAAGTCACTTCTTAAGTTATTTGCTCCTAATTTGATACTTCAGATACAAGCAAGAACATTAAGTTTACATGGAATATTTTATTAACTTTGCCAAAACATCAAGGAGCAATTTTGTAATTTCAAATATCTCCATATTAAAATCATTCCAATATTTAGATCTAGTCCTCAGATTAGCAGTCAGCTTCTGTGCTATTCTAGTGAACTAAAGAAAAAGTAAATAAAACCAAAACCTGCAACCATATCAAAATTCAACCTGTAGGAAAAAAACGTGTTTCACATTTACCATACATAAACTCACAGCGAGCAAAACAGACATCTGCACACACACACAAAAAAAAATGCAATGAAATGACAAATGTGTTTCTAAAGAAATTTTAGAGAAAGCCCATGTCCATATCTGGCACCTGCCTCTGTCAAGGACTAGTAAAACCTTTTCTGTTTTGTCATCAGATGAACAAAATCATTCAAACAAAACTGAGAACGGGTAGATATTCAGATATTATCTGGTTTTGGTTCAGAGCCTCTAAATTATCCTATCAGAAACTATTCACATGAGGCTAGGGGGAAGGGAGTTCTCCTCAAAGCAATACTATAGGAAGTATTTAGCATATTATGTGCCTGTGGCTGTCAAATTAGTCTCATTTGAAATACTGTAATTAACAGAAGGGAGCCTAACATACTTATCACAGTAAGCCACTTGTATTCAAATCATGCTGAAGAGTTTTGAAGCCCCGAAACATCATTTTTCTTTCACTCCCAAAGCACTAAAACCCAGCAGCATTTTACCCCAATAATAACCTTTAAAAAGCATTTGTGATTTGATTTATGTTCCTCTTTATGAAGTCTAGGAATAAATTAATGAAGTAAAACCATTCACACAGGTGAGGTCATCTTTAAATGAAAATTTTCAAGTTACTAAAATGCATTTTAAAAAACCCACAATTATTAGGAATCAATTGTATTAATAGCCAAGATTCACATTGTTTGTACCCTAGTCTCTTTTAATAAATGCAGTTTAGTGTTCTGAAGCTCATAAATGCACCGTCTCCTCCTCAATTTGGCTTTGAGATGTCAAGAATTTTTGTCAAGCCATATTAAAACCAGTATGGGATTACCCTAAGACTACATCCTTCCACCCAGGCTTTGGTTCATTCACGCTGCAAGCTCTTGGTACCACAGGCTGGAGCTCGAGCCAGGACAAGAAGTGTAAACCACTAGGTTTCCCTATATACAGACTATATTTATATCACTCTAATATATATTAAACCACCTTGCAGGCTGAATGCAGTTGCACAGTGTGCAAGGACTTTTTGCATCTGCTCTCAACAGGAAGGGAAGGAAACCTGCACCCCCTTAGAAAACAGCAACTCCACACACGCCCTGTGTGTCACACTAAAGGCACGTGAGTGCCTCAAAAATAAGCACTGCATAGGCTCCCCATCCATGCTCAAGAGACAGTATAAGCCACATGACTGCACATTTCCATATGTGCTCCCAATAGCAGAAAAAGCAACCTCATTCTCTGCACTCTGCCAATCAGGATCTTGCAAATAAGCTTGAGGTAAATAAGCTCTTGAATTAATGGTTTTAGGCCTTCCTTTGCTCTTGATTCAACTGCTTTAAGTTCTAACTTCTCAGTAGCATTATAGTCTTTTTTAATAACAAGCTTGGTGCAATTTAGAGCACGTATATCTTCATTTATTTCAGATCTGCAGAAGTCAGGGAGAAGAGCGAGGCAGGAGACAAAAGGTCCCACAACTGGAGTTCAAGCTCCAATTTCTTTAAATGCGTTTACTTGAAGGCTCTAAAAGCCATGTTATAGTTTAATCTTTCTCAAATCGTTCAGTTTCTGCTAGATTTAGCACTTTTGTCCCTTTGTATTCACAGACTTCACACAGCTTCTCCCAAGCTGGCAGGCCAACATATTAGAAATAAAATGCAATTCTGGTATCTGACACTTCAATTTAGCTTCTTCAGTAGCAAAGATCATCAACTGCACTGCTTTCTCCCATGACAGAAGATCACCTAAATATCACTTAACTGATGTGAGCTCTGTTGGTAATGCACACACTGTCTCCCCACTACATTACCACCACGCTGCCTAGAACAAAAATCAATTTTTAATTGACTGGATTATTTGAGGAATGTGGCCCATCCGCTGCGCGGTGTTGATGGATTCTCCTAGTTTTCCTGTCAGCAAAGAGTGTAAAATTTCAGGCACCTCCAATACAGCAATTCAAGGATTTATCCAGGAGCCAAAGAGAACAACGTTAGAGTTTTCTCTGTATTTCCCCTCTATTATTTCCCCTTCTCACTAATGCAGTTAGCTCTCTCAACCACAGCACGAATGAAGGAACTACAATGACAACGGAAAGATGTTTGGGTTAAGACTGAAATGACACTTTGCAGAAGATTTAAATGAATAAGGAACAGGCACAACTACAATGCAGTTAGAAATTTGCTTTGAAGATCTCCACTAAAAACATTCCACTGGCTACGGAGTACGGACAGATACAAAATTCCAGGGCAATCCTGGTCCAAGAGGCCACCAGCTCCTAGCTAAGCACTGACTCCTAGCTAAGTGTCATCACTGCTTCCCTCAACCAGGAGGAAAGACCACTCAAGACCACTGTTGTCTTGAGATGCAAAACCAAGGAATTAAGGCTTGTCATTAAAAGAGAACATTATACAAACGAAAAAAAAAAAAAAAAAAAAAAAGGAGATAGGTGGGTGTCAAACGTGACAATCAGTAAACATTGAAGTATGCTATTTTATGAAGGCCAATTTAAGGTATTCATTGAGTATCTTGTCTAGAAACTCTAAAAGTTTCAATCACTTCAAAGAGTTTCCTGACAGGTTAGGTATATCATTTCACTTACTTTTATCTCTCATGTTCTTACTGCTCAGACAAAAGACAGCTGCACTGAAGTACTCACTAAACAGAATATTCTAGCCCTATACTGCAGTCCTTTTCTGCATTTTTCAACTGCCAAATTCTGCACCATATTCATATTATTTTAGTGGAGCCAATCTGATCAATAGAGGAATTTTTGAGAATTACTAAAGTTTCAGAAATCACAAATTCAGTATCTTGATGAGTCAGTGAAGATGCATGTGAATTTATATTTGGTATCTAACATTTCCAAGTCTCTGTTCACAAAGCCCCAAAACACATATTTATCTTTAAACAAATTGTTTAAAGCTTGACTTAAAAGGCAACATGGCTCCACGCTGCCATGATTCCAGGTGTCAATACCTACATTGTTGGGCTAGAGATATCTACATATCTGTAGATACCTGTAGATACGGGTTATAGATTTAACACAATCATATAATGTTTAATTTGGGTTAAGACCATCATCGGGATAAACTGACCTCTCCAAGTTTGTATCAGAGGAGCAGTTTGGGTGCACAGCATCATCTGTCATGTAGGAAACCATCCTAAAAGCCAGATTTCCTATATTAAACAATACTCTAAAACCTTATTGTCAAACTTCATATATTGTGGAAGTTGATACCTTCAGAAAACTGCTAGTCTCCTCCACTTCAACAACAACTGCAAACTCTGTTTTCTCAGAGTTCAATCCAGCTGTTCTACCTTCCAAAAGAAGAAAAAAAAAAAAAAAAAGAAATTGTATTTAAAACTGAACTTGTGCTTTGAAGACAAAAGAAGACAAAAGCATGATTAAAAATACTAGGTACACATTAGAGTAGGTTCTTCCATCCTAAGTTGCAGAATCAGGATCACATTCATGGTCTCGGTTGAAAGGTGTAATTATTTCATATGCTACTAATGTCTACTTCCAGTACAGTTCTCTCTTCCTCCAAGTGCTGGGGAACTATGAGCGTGCTGGAAACCCTGACTACAATGTCAGGAACGTATAGGCTAAATTAAAGCATATTTCTTTAAAATGCATTCAAAAAAAAAAAATTCTGTTCCTCTAGAAATGTTATTTAATAGCAGAAAATCAAGGGAAGAATCCTCTTAATCTAGGGATTTCACAGAGTAAAAGTAAAGAGCAAGGCTTATACCAGAGTCCAGGTGCCCACAGGACATAATTCACCCCATGAAAACACTTGTAGTAACTAATTCAGCTTAGTAGCTTCAGCTACAACTGCAGTGCCACTGAAATCTACAGTTTTAATAGCCTACGTTCCCAGAAAAAGTCTCCATCTTACAGAGAGGCATAAAGGCAATTCCTACTTCATATTAACTTCTCTTCAAACAGGCTTTGCCTTTTCTAGAGTTCTCCTTGCTTTTATAGAGTTCTGTACAAATAAGCTTAGGAAAAGAGTACATAAGAAACAACAGCTTGCTCAACTAACATAAATGACTGGACATGCTACCTAACGTGAATGAATCTTCATGTTGCTTTTCCAATAACATCTCAGACTTGTACACCACAGTTCTGTACCACAGTGTGGTATTATGCTCCAAAACACTTAAAAGTTGGTCATACATTTTGGAAGGATATCTTCAAACTCTTCTTCATTTACTTATTATGATAATTGAAAGATTGCAGATTTTTTCTTCTCTTAATGAGCAAAAATTTAGCTTGAATACAACTCTGAAATTGGCCCAAGGATAAATTGACAATGAGGCAGATAACAATCTTGGTTTAATAAAAACAGCAATAATATGCTACTCTTGCATAGCAAATTCCACCAGTTCTTTATAGAGCAGACAGTTATCATTACCCCATTTTATAAATCAGTAAGTTATAAATACAGATAAGTTGAAACTAACATTTGCAAAGAGCACTTCTGATCCTGGGATCAGACAGGTTTTCCAAAGTGCACCACATCTCTTAAAAATCAAGCACCTGTGTCTAACATCAACTGCACAACAGTTGAGATATCTAAGAAAAAGAAGCATTTAAAAAAATCCCCAAAGATTAAAAAAAAAAGCATAAATTCCAAGACAAAAGAGAGAAATCTTTGGTGTCTGACAGTTTACCTTTGGACTTCTTCATTTGCTATGCAGCTTTAACAATTGCCCAGCATTCTGAATTGTTACTATTTTCAGACAAGAAACTAACACTTCCGTAACTGTAAAATTAAGGCTGTTCTGCACTGGATCCTATGAAGCATTTGGAACAGCAGCCTTGAGGCTCTGTCCGTTGCAGGTCACTACAGTAAACGCGGGACAGAAGCAGCAGCACATCAGCATCTTGCACATTCATTCCAACTCCTCCGGGATATTTCCCCACATAGATCATTTCCTCGCAACACAGAGTTGCACTAGAAGACAAGGGTTCGATGAGACACCTACCTAAGCAAGCAGCTGTCTTGATGCAGTGATTTAATCTCTGATACTAATGAAAAATCAGTATAATCCAACAGGCTGGCCAGTACTCCGTGCTATCAAAACTAATGCTAAAGTTTATATTTTACAGTTTCTTCATTGCATAGAAGGCATTCAGGGAAAATATTAACGGGCTTTACAGCTAACCACAACATATATACAGCATACAACATAACCAAAGGCTGGTAAAATAATGTATTGGTGAAAAAAAATCACCAAACCTTAATATTTTCATCCCGATGAACATACAACACAATCACCTCAAATGAAGAAATGACAACCTCATTAACATAAGCATGAAGCAATGCTAGTTCTTTCAGTATCACATGTTTTTTCCCAAAGGCTTGAACAAATTATACAGGTAGACCAACATTAGAATTGCCATTTCATAGATTAGGTTATCAAAGCTGGCAGACAAAAAATGTTTCTCCATCACTAAGCAATGATGCAGTGACTGACATCGTATTTAAACCACCTTTTTGTCTTCGTTAAAATACGATTTGCAATACCTCAGTACTTTTTGTTCTGTTGTCTATATAGGATTTCACCCGGAAAGTGCCAGGGGTTCCCTATATCCTGCAAACCTTTAATTAATAATCCACGATTTGGTAAGCAATCTTCTGCTTTATGCATTTACACCGAGTTCTTTTTTGAACCATCTTTTTTTTTTTCTGGGTATTTTTGTGAATTACAAGACAGACTGCAAAGCATTGTCTTTCTGGGTTTTAAAATCGGTGTCAGTATGGTACAGAGAAAATTTTGAAGACATTTTGTGCCAGCCGTTAGCAGAATTCCACAGACGGCTTTTTCTTCTACATATTTTTGCTCTTTGCATCATGTATTAAAATTACTACTATTTTATAGCTTTATAAAATGCTCCTTCAAACAAATAATGACAAGTAACTGTCTCCACCCGATTACAGGAAATAAAATTTGGGCAGAATGACTTGCAGGCTTTTTAGTTCACATGCACAGATTCCTTCCACCTATTTTACTTTCCTCCCACTTCGCTGTTTCTGATAGCAAGTCTACGTCTATCCTCAGTGTATAGATTGGTAATTCTCTCATCTCATCACAAATACATTCTTTTCCTTAACTGCCGTCTTTAACAACACCACAGCCCTTTTCCTTCCATCACCTTCCTGCTCGGTACTACAAACCCTGATGAATTAAATTTAGGTATGTATACATTGGCAAAAATATTTAGTATAATACACACATTTATTCTTCTCTATTGCAAGCATTCATTTAATAAGGCTAGCCTATTAATCTGATGAATGCTAAGTACAGGACAATGTGCAGATATCTAATTTTACCCAGAGGGAAGCAAAACAATTTCCCAAAACCCATCACTTACTACAGCTCTCTATTGATATTTCAGATCTGCATTTGTCCCTTGGATATATTCAGAAAGCATTCTGCAAGTCTACAAATGCACCTATTTGATAACAGTACTACATAATTCTTCAGTGCTGCACAGAGATGAAAAAGTGCAAATGTTCCATCTATCCCCATAACAGAGGTAATAAGCCTTTGTCTTGGCTTTTTTGTGTGTGTGCTTTAAGCATTTACCTTAATGAGCTTTGCTTCTTTGTACCTCTGGAGATTAGTATTCTGCCCAACAAAACAATTTATTGCCCAAAATGTTACTACTGCTGATAAAAATCTTAGCTTCCCCAATACTTCTGGCTTGACAGCTAATACCCTAATGTTTCATTTACAGCTGAACAAAGCAGCTTATCTCTACTAAAAGGGGAATTAGTCGTAAGAAATAATTTCAATCATCTGTTCAGCTTCCGAAGTAAAGTGATGACTTGTGCATTCCTGCTTCTATCTGATGACAGGTATGTTGCAGTTCTTGGAATACAGAATAGGTCTGTCACACAAGCTTTGTAATTTGTACAATGCGGCTACACGGATTAGGAGAGAGTCAGGTCTTTGCTGTCAAAAAATCCGCAATCAGCAGCGTGCTGCAGTCAGCACTTTTGCTGGAGAGAGAGGGCACTGACTCAAGGGAAAAAAAATGTTCTGATCAATAAATGGCTTCATTTTGTAGCAGCAGCTCTTTGCAACGTTCCAACAAGTACACATAAATGGGAAAAATTATATTAATAACAGACTAGGTTAAATTAATATCTAGGTTATACTATTATCATATTTTAAGGCATTTTCTCTCCAAAATGGGTTTATCATCTTACTCTGTCATTATCTATTTATATCTCCAGGAATGAAAACCTACGTGATGCCTAGGATTTTATCTATGCATCATAAGCATAAAGTAAGGTAATTCTTATCTGAAACAGTTCGTTTTGGCAGCCTCTGTCAAGAAAGATTGAATTTTATTTATTATGAATGACCTTTTCCAACATAATTTTTTTTCATGTTGTTACTGAAGAGGGTCACCTGAATACTTTGAACAAAGCAGCAAAGCATTTGCCCACATCATACTTTCTACACATAAAATACTTGCCCCAGCATTAATTTTTTTTCCATGGTATATTTTACAATGATTTTAAAATAATTGGTGATTAAACAGTAGTATTGTTCATGAGTTCTTTAATGTGTGTCCTTTAATTAGGCACCACAGCTTATGAAAGCATAATAATTTATAGTTAATGCTTTTTAAATTTAGTATCATCTTGATTGGGAAAAAATGAGATTATAGTTTTCAGGTGGCACTTTGATGAAAATACCACAGGTGGATTTTTCAGAAGGTGACAGATGTGTTACATTATAACATTAATACCAGGAAATGGACTAATATCAGAATTATCCTGCAGACATTATTAAAAAGTCTTTTATGACAATCTCATGTTAATTCCAACTAAGTCTTTGTATCTAGTCCATATTTTCTGTAGTCAGCCACACACTGCTGATTTGATTCAGCTCAATACTAGAAGACCCTGCAAACCTACTGTATATGTTGAAGCTGTGCAAATACTGCAAGATTTGCTTAAGTGACAGTGAATGAGTCAGGGAAAATGTAGCAATGGCATTAAGGACCACGCAGGGAAGCAAATAATCCACGAGCATGGCACAGTGGCTTTGGTCACTGATTGCTTGGGACTGTTTGCCAAGTCTACATCCCCCTCCCACAATTTTATGTAGATAATGCCAGTTTCCAAGGAAAGGATAATTTATCTATTTGATAGGGAGTTTTCAGTTTAGATAGACAGACACTGGAATGCTCAGGATATCCATGTCCGATCTCATCTTATGTAGCAGTGTTGGATTAAAAGGTAGTGTCATTTTGCAGCACTGCTATATAAACCTGCTCTTGATATTCTCACTGTATTATGCCTTAATAAAGCTCTAATGGATCTGAAATCAATGTGAAAGTTTGTAATTGTATACTTTTAAATTTGTGTTTTTAAAAGTTCTTTTTATTCCTCACATCATTAGTGTCTGAGCACAAAGCAGTTCAAAAATTAAACAACGGTATGCCACATTACAGTATATTAGTATAATTAAGGCATCATTTTATCTGCAATTATATCATAAGTTCTCTCCCACCTATGAAGAGCTGATAGACCGTATTTTATTTATTTATTTATTTACTCCTCTGCGAGTCCCAGCTTTATAGAGCTATAAGGCCACCTTGTTTCTCTGCTGTAGGAGGTTACTTCTTTCTACTTTTCCATGTTCTGTGTCACTGATAAAAAGACTAAATTGGCTGAGCAGCCACCTTGACTGAGGCATGCATATCTCAAAGAGTTCTGATGAAATGGAGGATAACATTGCACAATGAACTACTCGAAAAGGCATCTATGTAAACTACAGCTCATTCTTTAATCAACCTGAAGAATTAAAATGTGATTTGCTTGCATGGCTGCCATAACATATGGCTAATCAAAAGGTTGGGGTCAGGAATGAAATGGCAAGACTTTTGCACATATTTATCCAGGAACTACATAGTTCCAGTTAAATAAAATGCTGGTAAAATACAGAAACATGGATTATTCCCCTTATCACCAGAATATGGCCACCTCTGGGATTCAGATACGTCCTCCAAAGCAAGCACGCAGAGACAACAGTTCAGAAGGGACTCAAGGGATGAGTTCGACAGAACATTTCCCCAATAACAACACAGACATACTGATTAGCTGCAGCAAACTGTCATCTGTTAAATGAACACAATGCTGGAGACTTCAATATTATTTCTTGCCCAAGATGATGCATTCTAGCAGCAAAAAAGCTAACTACCATCACAGACCAAACTGCTTGTTACTGATTCTCTTATACTCTTGCCTCTGCAATTTAACTGTCCTTTCACAGTCCTACAGTTTGCAGTATCATTCATAGAAAGTTCTTATTTCTTTTTCAATTAATTTTGCTTTTCAGTTAAAATTAGCCGATTTCCTATAGTCACCCAAAATATCAGCATTTTCTTAACTGGAAAAGCAAAACCACAAAATCAGCAAGCGTTAATTCATAAAAATTTTCCAAACGTCACTTGAGCCTTTTGTTTTTATGCCTATATTTATTTCAACACATGCAAACACTCCTCGCCTCAACTTCTATAGTAGGTACACTGCTAGAAATAAGAGCCGCCATGGTATAATTTGGCAGTACGCTGACTAGATAACTTGGATGACATAAACAAAAAAGTTTAAATATTCGTTTAGCTGATTGCATAACATATGTAGCCAACAAAGCAAAGCAGGTAAAATAATGATTATCTGAGAGTGCCATGAAAGGTTCCAATCCAGGAAAATTGAGGGTATAAAGATAATTCCACTTACCCTGAAAAGGACAGGTCAGAATTCTTCTAGATTAGTGGTGATCCTCATTACAAATATATAGAGAATACTTCATAAGACGTAAGCGAGGCAGCTGGAACAGCAATTATATTGACAGCAATGCATAAAATGAGGTTGGGAAACGATCTGGCTTCTAGGACATCTTGAGGTACTTTGGAAATTATACTCACAAGAACATGAGTATTTGTTTATACAAGACTAAGTACTTGAAGTTCTTGCTCACGTGGAACCTTATTTAAAAGCAGGAAAAGGCTTGTATGAATGAATATTATCAGATGCAGTCCCACAGCATCTTGAAGATTATGTGCAGGGAAAGTGGATTTCCTCATAATTTATTCCTTCCTCACTAACGACAGTGTTTACGAACACAGATTCCTAAGAGCTTCATTATGGTCCTCAGTTGCTGAATTTTCAGTGTAGCTACAATGTTGTCATTATCTTTTAAAAATACATTAATTTATGAACAGTTCTGGCACATACATTGAAAGTATAAACACCACACAAGATACATACTGCTGCATACTATATATAGTGGTATACAACTGAAAAAGTGGCTGTGAGATAGGTTGTGAGCCCATCATGGAAATCTTAATTTTGAAGTTAAAGTGAACGCAAAGCACGTATCCCTTTTGCAAACTGAACAACAAGACTTTAAAAGGGAGAAATCTAGTAAATTTAGTAGATTCTTCGAGCATTAGAACTGGCTTCAGCCACAGCAGATTACTACACTTGACATTTTCTGTGTTTTCTAAATATGTCATTTTTTCATTTTATGCACTTATTAGCACTTTTAAAAGTATATGAAACTGATGGCATACACTGAAAGATGTGGAAACCATCCATTTGCTGCACACTGTGTCAGTTCAATTGTCCAGAAATGCTTAAGAAAATGGAAAAAATGGTAAACGTGTGGGTTGCATGCAATGACCGTGGTCACTTCGTTTATTTGTTTCCACCTCACCACACATTGCATGAGCTGCATTTCCAAAAAGCCTTAGAAATAAGGCAAATTGACACAGTCCGCATTTCTTCTTCTTTTACACCAATATAAAACATAATACCTTTATCAAACAATAAGCTGGGCTGTTTATACGTATAGAGAAGCCCTGAACTTACAGTGAACATTACAGATCAGGCACATGTGCCCCTGAAGACTCAATGAAGTCAAAGAGACTCTCTCTGGGAGCAATTGTGTATCTCCAGGTAAAAATTTTCCTTGGTTTCCACGCAAGAAAGATAAGCTTTAGGAAAAGTATCCCTAAAAATCATAACAACTGTGAATTACTGAACATGGCAGAGAAAATAGAGAGGTTTCTTATTATTCAGGGATAAATTTAGCAGGTTAATCCTATCAACCGCAGGGATTTTTGGCAGCTGAAAGGACCAGAGCATCTGACTTGGACTGTTCTTGGAAAGAAAGCAGAACTGGAAGAGAACTCCTGAGCCAGGGAGTCCAGTCACCTGCTAGGAAGCCATACCACATAATTTTCTTTAATTTAACAGAGCAAACTGTCTTAAAATATGGTAAATGCTAGACCTCTCCGTGTCCATGCTCATATAGAATCATGTTCCAGAACCTCTCTGATCTGCCTACATAAAGGTCCATTAGTATCTATTCGTAAATTATTACGGAGAGCGTGTACCTATGCATTTTTGTGCCAACGTTGTCTTTTTGGAACAAAACGCTGTCCACATCCGTGTTGTTTACTCAAGTGTGTTTAGAGAGAGCAATCCTATCCTCTTTTCCTCCTTTCTTTTGCTTCAATAAGCATGCCAACCTCTTTTATCCTCCTCTTTTAAAGAGATCTTCACTCCCCTGATCCTACTAGCTCTTCTCTGCACCTATTTCATTTTGTGTCCATCTTTCATGATCATGGATGGCTAAATTTGTACCCAATATTCTAGACAAATGCCCTGTCCTTCTATTTGAGACACTAATGTTTATTTTTGAGCCATATCATAGGCCTTCAGTCACTCCATTGTCAAGCAGAAAATAAGGATTTCATCCATGTCGCATCCAAATGATGAGATCCCACTTATGGCAGGTTTCGTTACTAAACACTGGCTCTCACAAGCTACACGAGTAAAATTCACCCTATTTCTACTATTTCCAGCTTATCAGAGTCCAGCTCTCCTTTTAACATCTTGATCCTTCTCTATATTTTCTAGAATTCTCTATTTGTGTGATGCACAAATTTCACTTCATGCCAAATCTATTAACGAAGATTTTACCCGTAATCTGTGCAAATTAGCGATTATTCCAGAATCTGAGCATGGACCAAAAGAGAAATAGAAAATAATCTACAGTGGTGGTTTCCAAGAAGGAAGGGGAAAATATATAATAAAATATATTTATTTATGGCTGGCTTCTAAAGGCAGGGTGAAAGAAAATGGACCCCGTTCTTCCCAACGGAAAAATCAAGTAACAAGTTCTTTGCATAGGCTTGAGGTGCTATAAGTGGTTTACATTCATCTACTTGCACATCTGAATCTTGGGATAGCCTGTAGTTTACCAAGATTGTTCTACAGCGTTCAGTGAATTTATGGAAAGGATTTACTACTTTTATTTTTCCTGCTGGTTCCCAAATAATGGCCTTCTAAGCACATAGACTTAGTGGCTCATTAAAAGTTTAAATTACAGATTCAGCCCATCAGGCTAGTTCTGGATTAGTTGGGAAACTTCTTTCTCTCTCTGTAACATTAAAAAAAAAGTATAAATGGAATGACATTTTTCATAAGATGCCATAAGGACCCTAAAAAGTATTAGTACAGGTAATAAAATTTATGACAAAAGTCGAGGCAAATATAACCTCAATCTGCTTTTTTATACTGACTACAGTGATTCCCTTATGTAACCAGACTCTAACTACAAAAAAAAAAAAAAAAAAGTTGAAGAATAGAAACTATTTTCATTATTATTTCATTAGACTATAAAAGACATAGTTACCTCATCTGCATTTATAAGATCTTCAAAGGGAAAATCTATCAAGCGAGGGTTGAACGCTCAGTGTTGTGAGGACTGGCTGTCAGGCAAAATGGGACACACCGAGCTCCTTGCTCAAACCTCCTCTGCTCCTTAAGCAGCAATGACCTCAGTGTAAGTCAGCAAACCCTTATTACTTAATGTTGCTACCAGAATACAGGCAGATTCACTGTGTCATGTATCAGTTGAAGCTTTTTCCTTTCGCTGTGCAATAATTCTCTGGAGTTTTACTTGTCAGCTTATGAGGGCCATGGTTACTTAGTGCTACTCAGTAAATAGACCTACTAGTGACCATTAAGGGTGAAAAATGTCCACAGCTTCAGGTTAGGATTTTAGGTGCCTGTCAAGAACTACTTACCTGATAAAACATCCACATTATTATTATTTATCTATCAAATATTATATGTGAAGTTACTCTCACAAGCTGCAGTTCTTAACAAAGCAAAGATTTATAAGGAGAGTCAATTTGTTGATCTGATCAACAAATAGAGCTGCAAAACAGGAAAAAAAAAAAGTTATCCCACTGCATCATTAAAGGAAAACTTTACATCTGCTTCTAAGTCTTATCTTGTTTATATCCACAGACTTTGAACTAGTTGCATGTTTCAGTTTGAGTTTTGGATGTATAATTCATAACACTAGTTTTGACATTTCTGAACAGCTATGCTGTTAAATTAATAGCAACAGTTTATTTGCAAACTTCTTGAGTATAGGCAACATGGGGTCAAACAGGAAAACATTACACCAATGGTCTCTATCGGAAATGGGGCTATCTGACCTGTTCACTCGAAACATTTAGCAGTTTCAAACTGTAAAGATCTGTTGCTGATTATTCTGTCAATGTTGTCAGCCTTTCCTTTCACCTTTTAAAATATGCACTACACCAATAACAAAAAATAAACGTTTAATAGTAAATATCAGTCATTTTACTCGGTTTCTGTGATAGCAGTGTAATAGAAACTATGCTTAAACAGATTACGACCATTCTTTAAGCCTATGTTCACACCCATTATGTCCATAAGTTATTCCTGGAGAGCCATTTGCTTCATTTGGTGAATTTCCTTTCTAAATACTAGTCTATAATCGTGACCAACAGCAATTATAGAGAATTTTTTTAACAAACACTCCAGAGTTTCTTTAGACTTTTTTTTTTGCCATTTTGCAGCAGACTACCATCCACATTAGAAAAGCAGTGTCTTTTGTTAGAAAGGATCATTTTATGATCAATTTATCAGAATATATGGCAGGACATGGCAAAAACAGAGAAAGTGTTTTATTGGATTCATCAATCAGGAAGATTTCCTAGTACTATCCTCTGCCCCCATTCACCACCCCCAGCAGCAGCAGGTCATCACAGTTCTGGAAAGTAATGGATAGAGAGCTTAATATAATGTAGGACTATTTACTCACTATGGACTACGTTATGTCTGGTCCACCTGGCTGTATACTACAGGCTGCGGTGACGTCTCGGGAATATGAACTCATCAAATATATGAAACTGCTGCTGTGAGTGCATGGGAATATACTGTCATCTTCCTCTTTGCCTAGCAAAAGATAGAATTGGTATATTAAGCACTTGAGGTCCGGTCCTCTAGAGGAATAAAACAGCAGGTTTCCACTAGCTTCAGTTGAGCTATAATGACTTGCACAAGAGAAAAATCTGATCTTCAGACTATAAAAAATGTCAAAATATTGTACTACAAAAACTGAAGACCAAATTGAGATCATGTTGTCTGTAGTTCACCAGCTCTTTCTACAAATTCTCACCTCTACAGTTTTAAAGTTTTACAGTTTTAAACTAAAGTTTTTAGTTCTATAAAACACTTCCATTATCCTTATTTAGATCTTTGACCAATCAAGTAACTATCATAAATGTGAAACATCACTCATATACACGCAACGTGATCTGCAAATGCACCTTTTTGACTAGCATGACAAGTACTAGATTTCAAGCACGTGTGGTTTATTGTACCATTCAGGAGGGATGTGTGAGTATGTATAACTTGAGGTTATACTGTAAGCTATAAAACAGGACAAGAAAAGTGTCACTTTTCAGTAAATAAGATGTGTCTGAAAAAGACTTATGTAAAACTTTTTGTTTTTCAAGAGTGACTGATTCAAATCAGTACTTTCCAAAATAACTGTTTGTTCATAAGCGTGTCTTAGAGCTTGGCATTCAGTAATTAATGTAATCAGAAATACAAAGAGTATCCTGGAGCACACTGAGTGTTTAAAATTCAACAAATATAAATCATGTATACTTTTCTGTGTATACATACACTATGTATTTGTATACAGATACATAAATACATATGTATTTCTTAATGTAGAAAATATGTATACAAGTTACGCATAAATACATATGTATGTACAAGGTGCACCTAGAAATATTAGCAAAAATAAAAGATCATATAAACTTTCTAATCATGGGTAATTAATAATCTCAGAGGAGATTCATCAAATATCCATATCTGTGGAAAATGTGTATTTAGTGAGTATGTACATCTGTAAGACAAAGCACACATAGCTGGCTGCCAAAAGCTAGGCTAGCATATTTAAACTGCTTTATATTTTACTCAAACACAATATACTTTCAAAAGCGCAAATAATTCTATTAAACATCATTGTATCTAGAAACTGAAATTGGGAATTTATTTTCCTGGTGATGATAACTATGCTGAGCAAGATAGTTTCAAACGCAAAAGACACTGGGAAAAATGAATAAGCAATAAAGATACTCAGGAGACAAACACTAAATATTTTGCTAAATAAATTCTCTTTCAGAGGTTTCAAATGGTCACAAGAGCTTTCAAGCACTGGCTGGTGTCAGGTCTATTTTTGCAGCTTTCCAACCCTATGGGCTGCATTTTAGCCAGCCCTGAGGACTCTCCATCCTGCTCTAACTTCAAAGCAAGCCGCCTCACCTTGGCTCAGCTTCTCACAGCAGCGCTCAGCACTTCACACGAGCAGGATCTAAACTCCTTGCAAACTCTTGACTGCCTGGCAAGCACTTCAAGTCAAAGGACCATTTCAAGAAGTCTTCACAAGGGTTTGCCAAACACAGCCAGCTCAAGTGGCCTCTTCAGAGCCATCAGCAAACTCCCCCTAGACCCTAAGGGGTAATACCAGGCCCTAGGAGTAACCTTCGGTCCCCATCTATTACTGAATTACAGCTTTATGTTAACCTGTTGGCCACATTTTAGAATTATTTCTGGATAGCACTTTTGCAAATATGAAAAGGAAAAAATCAAGCTTTGAATGCTGCGCACAGATTTATGCTCTGTCTGCATATTTATGAAAGTAACAAAGACCACCTGAAATAAAATCATCACTGTCTTTTAGGTGCAAAAACTTGTAAACTAGCCAAAACAGTAGTTTGTTGTTCTTGTTTGTTTGTAACTAAATGAGCAAAAGGTTTTGGATAGTGATGAACAAGAGATGAATATGATTCTCACTGTATACAAGAGGCAATTAAGGAATAGAAAAGAGTAAAGTGTCACTGAAAAGTGTATACGAGTTCTGTATTTTTATTCAAGTTGGCAGATTGGACTTGGCAAGCATAATATTGAGCTAGTTCTCATGACACACGTAGCGCTAAGGGACTGTAACCTGGAATGCTCAGGATAAAACAATTTACAAGGGATCTGTCAGTTGTCTGTCTGTCTGTCATGCTCTAAGCAATCAGCCAGGAACCTCAGTCAGAATCACAATTAATTCCCTCTGTATGAGGATTTCCTAAAAAACCTCACGAATCACAGCCAACAGCATTCTGATACACTAGTCACAGCAACAGACGTTAGATAAATTCCAGATAATGATATAAAAAGTGGCATTAAGATGAGACCACCATTATTTCTGTAATAAAAACAATTTATGAAAATCAATAAAAATATGAATCCTCTATACAGTTCATGTGAATCACATACTGTAAATTCATTCTGATGATTACTTGTATTTCCTTTGTTTTATCATCCAGAAAAGCTCTGCAGCAGATATCTTAGATACCTAACCCAAATTTAGCAGATTTAGGAGGCTTACAGCTTCTTGATTTAATTGCATTACATGTCTATAAGCAGAGAGCAATTTAGTCTGAAGTGGTACTTACGCATTATTTCCTTTGCAGCTTCTCAGCCACATTGCCGCTAAATTCTCAGCATTCATTGCATTCTCGATTTATAACTTAAATTCACACAGCAATGTACACATTTCCACTTTAATTATGTATATTAAGAAATGTCAAAGAACCACGTGATGTTTTAATTTTAAAATTACTAATCAAAAATTCTTTTTCCTTCCATAAAATTAATCAGCCATTGTGTTACGAAATTACAGGTTGTAAACGTAGGAAATATCCCGACTTGCTAACATTTTATTATCTATATACAGGAGAATTCTCAGTGTTTAATGTATGTTAACAAGAATGCCAAGCACTCACATTTAATTAAAGCTATACATCATTCTAGATGATTAGTAATAATTAAGAAAAATTACCAGCCTAAATAAGGCAAATAATATTATTTCAACTGAAACTTGAAGTCTGAATTCAAAATTCCAAAATAAACTCATGGGAATGCAAATATGCCATTATGCAAACTGTTTTCTTTAAGTACGATATAATTTATGTAATGAAATAAATCTATGCTGTTAAAATATTTAGCAGAACTGAGAATAATGAGTAGAGATAGGATTAGTTTAATTAGTTTACTGAAATGGAGTTCTCATAGTGGCTAAGTGTGATGTATTAGCTTTTGTCACTTGGAATAAAAAAAGAGGTAATTAGTTCTCATTCAAATATATTGTTTTCTTTGAAAGAAGAATTGTAGTATTTTAGCCTGTATAATAGAAAATTATACATGGAGCATAAAACTTATCTTCTTCATCCAAGAGTATATCTACGATAAATAACATGGAAATAGAAAAATGGTAAGCATTTAAGAAAGTAATCTTCAATAAATAAATTGAATTTAGCCTAGTGCAACTCCACAGATTCAAATGAACTTACAACTGCTCCAAATACAGTAAGCATAATCACGGTTTATCCCAGTTTAATTCAAATCTGCTTCTCTATTCAGTAATTCAGTGACTCAGGAAATTCTGTACTGTCACCTGACATCAAGACTTTCATCAGACAGACTTATAAAATTAAGGAAAACACCTTTCTTAATGACACTTTCTGTAAAAACATAAACATATCCTTTGTGACTTCAGAGCCTAATTTTATTCCTGCAGAAATAGGAACAACTGTCATATTTCTACTGAGCAAGTGGCCAGTGTTCCGTAGTTCAGAAAACAATCACGATATTGCTAAGTGGATAAATAAAAAGTTAAAAAGCCAACAACAAGCATGAACTACTACTGTTACTGAGTACTGAGATCAGGTTCTTCTGAACATACAATAAGATCCAGAAACTAAAAATGGGAGGGAATCGATCATTTATTGCTCGACTGTAAGAAAGCTACATTGCAATTGCTTGTGGACTTCTAAAAATGAACGTACTGCTTCTCACTACTCCTCCTGCAGACCACACTGCAGTCTGCTGTCTGTGCTGACCCTCTTAGATGCTCACGCTTCCTTCTTCCAGCAAGAAATACAGTGCACTTGGATATTCCTAGGAGAACCTCTGAGGTCACTGGAATGCCCACAGGGTGCTGGGGGTCCCTTCAGAGGCACCCATTGCAGGGGACAGGACACACTGCACCCATTTATAGTGCCAGAGACCACCCTCCTGCCCACATCAACTGTAGGAGGAGGAAAAACTCCTTTTGCTCACAGAGCAGCACACAGGGAAGGGGCAGTGTGAGAGCATCCAGTGCTCAAACCCCAATGACACAGAGCTGGAACCCACACCAGCTTTCAGCTCTCAGTAAAATCCAAGCCAGTATCTGTAAATCAGAGCCACAAACAAGATGGGATCATCTTGAGGGAATTATTTCAAGATATGAGTGAATTACAGAGACCACATAAGCTTTCCTTTAAAAAAAAAAAAAAAAAAGCAAAAAGTAAACCTTTTTTTTAACAAGAATGAACTATAACGATGGCAAAACTAATCTGAAGAAAGCTTGTTCCAGCAAAGAGACGACGGTAGCCAACAGACTACACAATATCCAACTCTACAAGCACACATGGAAGCAGATACTGACACAACACTAAAAAACATTCATTTCTTCAATGTAGTCATGCTTTATCAGAAAAACACATGTAATACATTCTCAGTTTTTTTTTCTTTTTCCAGTTACACACATTGTTTTGCACTTATTTGACTTATTACAACAAATGTTAATAATACGACCATAGCAAACTTCAGTGAAGTGCACATTCTTTGCCCATACTTTCACATATGTTGCAAACACCACGAAACACATATTAACATCTTTTGCTGACCTCATTTTTCCAGGCCTGAACTGATGAAAAAGGTTTGTATATCACAGTGTGGCTGCTGAAGCAAACCAGATGGACTCCACAGCAAAATTATAGGCCAGCCCTCAGAATATATAATTATAATAGTCCCTTCTGGGCTACTATCTATGAATTTAGAGAATCCACAAAAATTGAGCTATACATAACCACACAGCTTGTTTCTGGACTTGTTCAGTATTCCTACCCTTCGTTTTGTGATTATGAAAGGAATTTATTCAATTCTTAATAGCAATTGAGAGAACTGTTCAAAGAATCCAATTTTTGGTGACCTGAATTGTACAGTGTAACTCAGTTTAATGTAAAATATAAATGAATAAAAAAAAGAATAAATATAAATGAATCTTGAATTTAATGAATGAATCTTGAATCTGAATGAATAACTCTTGAATCTGAATTTAAATATAAATATAAATGAATCTTGTAAAAAAATAACTAAGAAAGAAGAGTTTAGTAAGATTTGTTGTTCTCCTGCTCTCAACTATTACTATGTTAAAAAATAAAATCCAGAAAAGATACCAAGTGATACAGGAACGAAATCAAGAAAATGTGGTTTTTCCTGGATAACACTTGTGTATTGAACAGAAAAAACACAATTCCTTAGAAAGATTTTCTTCGGGCACTGTTGATGTTTTCCACTCTACACTCATCAATCACATAACTCCCCTCTGTTGTCTACCCATAGCTTTCAAGTCAATAGGACTGAAGATGAGCCAGACCCTCATCCATGAACATGTGTTTGTGCAGACTATGAAAAATTGCAGACTTTGGCAGAGAAAAAGAAAAAAAGGCAATTTCTGTGTTATGTTATGAATTTGCCTCTACAGAAAGGAACTGCAGGGCTAAAACTTTTTTTTTTTTTTTTGGTTTGCTAAAATTTTATTTCAGCAGATAGACCTGTAAGGCCAGATCTGCAATGGTTAGGCTGCTTGCAGAGGCTTGTCCATAGGCACTTCTCACAACAGAGCATTTATGGACCCATCTTCAGTGATTACTTTAAACTGCTTTTGCTTATAAATGCAACAAGATACAAGCGACTGAACTGCAAATAGAGCTATAGCCCTCAAAATGACTAAGTGATCAAAACAACTGATTCCCAACTTTTTATGCCCATGACTAATAGTGACATATTCCAAATGCAAGCCATGCCTGGCTGCTCAGCTAGACTTAGCTGCCTGGTGATTTGTTCAGACTACAAACACACAGCTCTAACATGCCATTAAGTTATGCCATGTTACGCAGTATTAAAATGCCTTCCTTAAAGCAATTTGCTTTAATCACTAAACAAGAGTAAAAAGAAAAAAAGAGTTAAGCAAAAAGAAAAACTTGAATTTAGGCTGTATTAACAAATGATAATGCTTGTATCAAGCCAAAAATTCAGTGGTCTTATGTGCAGAGTTTATGTCCTCTATGAATCAGAAATAATTTCAAAGTAAAGAAAAAAAAAAAAAGCTGTACTCAATTGAACAACTTTATCCTAAAAGGGAAAAATATTATTTTACTGTGAATTTCAATCACTCTGATTTAAATAATCCTCTTGTGTGAGCTGCCTTAACTCAGCAGAGGCAAATGAAGACTACGGGCCCACGATTCAACTCCAGAGCCTTCTCGGGGACTGCCAGTGTCTGAGGAGGGAAGTCAAGGGGCCTTTTCAGCAGGTTTCCTCTGAGGGGGTTATCAGGGACTCTCCTAAGACAAAACTCTGCGTTTATAACACTGTGCAAGCAAGAAGCGATGGGTTGGATTCGTGCATCCCCCCTGCCCGTGGGCTGGAAGCTCACACTCAGCAGGCTTCCCAACAAGGCTGCTGAAAGGTCTTCTGCCCTTAACATGTTCTCCTGGCTCTCTGCCCAAGCCTATCTGCTGGCAAGGGCAGGGTGCCAAGCTCACCCTGCTCTGACCCTAACTGAATAATACGATGATGAGATTACATGAAAACTCCACAGAAAAACTACATGCCCAACAATATGCCCCAAACCATTCTTTAGAGAATAAACTTAGCCCACCAGCAACATCCTTCTCTCACAAAACACAAACCTTTCCAAGGCTCAAGATGAAAGCAAACAGCAACACGGACGTGGCAAATGCTTAAAAGCAAGTTTGCAAAATCAACTGCCCTGGAAAGATTCATTCAGCACCCCCCTTTTCTTTTAAAACCTGAAACTATGATTGGTAGTTTTAAGACCACAAAAGAACATCTAAAGCTCACACCGATTTGGTAGGAAAGCAGCGGCAATGAAAGAAAAAGTTTGCATTTTGCTGATAGATCAACACACAAATGACCCAACCAGAGGAAAAACATGTGGCAAAACGGTCAAATCTTGTGTTTTAGTTTTTATAAATTTAAAGACGTTATTCATGCTTAAAGCCTGGGACAAAAGGCCTGGGACAAAAACCTTCCATCACCTCTAGTAGTTATCTTACCTAAATTATAACTTTGGAAAGACAAATTGACATTTAAAGCAACATTAATTTTAAAAAACTAACAATGCCTATGCAATTATGTTGCATACACGTATGACAGACAACAAAATAAAAAACACTTTTGCTTTGTTGAGATTTTGGAAAAGTCTGAAAATGTAATACATTAAGTGTACCACCACACTAGTTTACTAGTCCCACATTAGCAATATATTTGAAGAATGTATTTCCTCAGTTCTAGAAATCAAGCAGTAATTTCAAAATTGTTCTTTTCATTTAGTGGAATAACTGCAAAAGATGTCTGCTGTCCCTTTTCCCCATTCTGTAGCATTTTTACCTCAAATAGTTGCCTTGTGTTTTAATATAAAATTGCCTTATATTTTTAAATTATAAATGGCATCCATTTAGCTTCAAGAATGGCTTTGTTTCCATGTATGTTTTTGAGATTTCAGCAAAAGTTCAACATTAAAATCCACTTTAAATTTTGTTTTCACATGAATAGCCAGGCTTCCTTCTGCCCCCAACAGCTCCCTAAAGTCAGCTAACTAAATAACACAGGAGCAATAATAGCCCCAAACCAATAAAGAAGAAAGTAGCTTTTCTTGCCTGTCAAAGGACCCCATTTTCTATTCGGAGCAGGCGAGCTGAAAGCGCCGCTCTTCTGTCATTCCTTGACAGTTATAGACTAGTTCTGCACCTTATTAAAGATTAAGGTTTGCCCAGGCACTCTCTTTTGGCCATCTCCTGTCCACAGTCCAGCAGTTATTACAGGAGAACTTGAGATTAGTATCATATATTCTGCTTTGAACGAATGCCACACCTGAAAACGCGGACACGTAACCAGATATCAAAGAGCAATAAGTATTCAATGAATTAGTATTTATTGAAATACCACATATTAGTAAAATACTTAGTATTTTACCAAATTTTATCTTTCCAGATAACTATATCCTTCCTCTCTTTTATATATATATAACCGATATTTCTCTTGTAGATTTTTTTGTAGATTTTAAAGCAAAAGATGGAACTGTGACCAGTCTACCTTTCTACACTGAAAATATTTATGCTTCGTTTGTTAGAAAAATATTGTTTTGTGAACAGAATTATGCAAGATTTATATAAAAGGCCTGCTGTGTGCAAACATTAGTTACCTGGTTACGGACTCCAACCAAATTAGAAGGAGAAGTAGGCCAGAGCAGACTTCGGCAGGCTAAGCTATTCCAAGGGAAACGCTCCTGCCGCGGCATTTCTGCACATCAGCAGCACAGGCCTTTTAGTGAAGGCTGGTTATCAATGCTCAGCGTTTCTCAGAGGCCACTGTGAATGATCCTTATCCAGTTTTTACCCCTAAGCATTAGAACAAAGCCGCTGTGTAATTCCCAGGGACACTTAACGCTGCCTTCTGGACCTGCATCTGAAAATCTGCTTTGGTGAATTGACACTCTGGGAGCACTGCTAGCTAATTTCAATTTGACAGCCTAAAAATATTAATTAAAGATCAACCTACTTTTCCACGGCGTGCCAAAAGGCTAACATTGTACTTTGTGTAACTTTTGCATAAGGTGCTGAAAAAGAACTGCAAATGGTCTAAAGTAAACTAAGACTTTATTTGTTCAACACTTGCAAAGAGCTAAGTAGACAAATAAATTCCACAACTGGGTTACAGAGTCTTCACTCTAAAACTTCCTACCCATCTGAGTGGAACGGAACAAAAAGCAAATTTTTGCACTTCAAACAGGGACTACTTAGCAGTATGAAGTTCTGTACCTCATAATAAACTTACATAAACAAAGCAAATCTTTCAAAGCCCCAGCCCTCAGGGTACCTTCCGGGGATGCTATATCACTAAAAACTCGATAACCCAAAACTTAATAAAATGCAAGAAATCAAGGTAGGGAATTCTACTTGTTGAAAACAGACAGCGACTTTTTCACATGGGTAATTTATGAGAAAGCCTCACCTGTTCACCCTTATATTAAGGCCTGCCTTAACTCAAGACACAAACTCCCTCCTAAACAGAGCCAGCCTTACTTTGGTTCATGTGATGCTGTGTTTGCTGGCTAGCCTTTTAAAAGGAAAGATCCATCAGGCTCTTGATTTTAAAAAGTTTGGGAGCTTAGGATCAGCCGTTTGAGAAGACCACGCGTAGGAAGACTGCACGCATTTTACGGCTCTATCCATCACTACTACCACACCGTGCTCATCTAGGTATCTCATGTTGTTTGTTCTGGTAGGGGGAAAAAAAAAGTTATGAGCCAAATCTTAAGTCAGTAGTGACACTATAAACATGCTCTGTTCCTTTTTAAGATGGCAGTCCAGGGTTTGCATTTTTATCTGTTTAATTATTTACAGCCCCACACGGTAAATATGCTAAAATGTTGTGATAGCTGGTGTCCTAGAAACACAGGATGTCCATTTATTGCTAGGAGATACACCAGCACAGATTGAAGAGACTTCCTTCAAAATGCACACCTAATTATCACCACAATATTCTTCCATTATACTTTTCCTGAGAGAAACAAATCAATATAGCACTTCCCTGTGTAGCAATTTGGTGCAGGTTTCCATTTGACAAGCAAGTATCCAAGCCAATTACAGATTATACTGTAAAAACAACCAGTATCTGTAGCATCCCAGGGTGGGAGGGAAGAAAGTTAAATAGAGGAAGAAAGCAAAGAGGAGGAGAAAAATATTCCATAGTTGCAAAACAATTATTTGCTATTGATGTAGAAATATCATTATGCTCAGTACGAGTCAAAATGCATTAACATTCCATCTGCCAATGCAGCAGCAACCATTTTTCTCCATTTCTGTTTGACCTCAAGCCTTTTATGCATAAATGTCAGGGCTCTTTACAATTAATCATGTCTACCACAGACTAATTGTGGACAACAGTAGCGCAATTAACACAAATTTGCTTCAAATATTCATGAACATTCAAAAGCATTCATTGACATAAGTCTGAGGTACCAAACCACCAAAATTGACAATTCTTTCTCTACTGCTTTCAAGCAGCCCCTGCATTGGGAAGCTAAGCACACCATCAAGGGCAGCAGCAAGACAAAAAATATTCTGCCACTTCTTAAAATATGATTGCTTCAGCGATACCTGCTCCACACACAGGCAAAGGCAAAACAAGCAAAACAATGAATATAAAAAACAAGCAAAACAATGAATATAAAAATCATTTCTCTCTCAGCCCAAGTAGTTAAGCCAGTAAATGCAAAAACACTTAATCTATTTTGGATAATAACAATTTTTTTTTTTTTACCATAATCCTACCTCAACATAAAAGGCAAATTCACGACAACATGAAAAATGTATTTGGCCATATCTAAAGCAGATGAAAGAAACAAACAAACAAACAAACCTAAAATTAGACCTGTTCAAGTCGTGGTTTCCTCTTAATATTGTGCCTAGTATTTTATTTGTAGCTAGCTAGGGAACTAATGGCAAATGTCCCTCTCACCATACAAAGCTATTTGTAAAGACTGACCTAAACAGAGCAGATGTAATAGACTTTTTTTTTTTTTAATACATGCTTTACATTAAAGAATTTCTTGGACAGTTGTGCTATTTCTAATCAGGCCCCATGGCAAATATTCCCCAACCCTCACAGGAATAAACTATTCTCACTTCAAACAATTGTTACAGTTTGAATCCAATTGACTCCAGACAAAAGTACTGAGATAATCAGCATATTAAAGCCAACACTATAACCATATGTTAATTATGTAAATGATTCATTTTAATCAGCTAGAACCATGTAAAGAGTTACAAGGAATGCAAATGTAGGGAGTTATTAAAAATCTCATTATTATTCATCTTGGTTCCATGCGTGAATGTATCCATCCAAACAGATGAATTAATAGTTAGATGAAAGATGAAAGAGCTGGAGGGGAAGTCTGTGGGAAACCATCTGTCTTGCTTTGCATCCCTCCCAGGCTTCAACTCTACTGCAGTATCTACATGGAGAGCAAGCCCAGAGATGAGACCACAACTGTCCACAGAACACCTCAACCAAAAAAAAAAAAAAAAAAAAAAAAAAAAAAAAAAAAAAAAAAAAAGAAAAAAAAAAAAAAAAAAAAAAAAAAAAAAAACCACCTCTTCCCATTCCTTCTTAAACCAGAAGCCTTTGTAATTTTTAACCGATTTAGGCTTCCAGCTATTTTGTTCAGTTCTCACAAAGATGCAGCAGGAGCGTACACACCCTCAATGGCATAAACTTACCTCAACAATTTGGACACAATGGCATTAAGCATGCTAAGCAGTCTAAAACTTTCATTTGGGATCAATATTATTACTCATTTTCTCTTTAAATAGAATGTGCATTTAACTCAACATTTTTTTTTAAATTTCCATAGATACCAAAAGTACTCCCCTGAGCTATTCCAACAATGTCTTGTCAGAAAGGAGTCTAAACACAAGTGGAAGAATGTTCTAAAATTTTATATTTTTAAATTTGGATTAAAATGCTGTGCTGTTAGCCTAAATGTAATCCTATGGTTCTTTAAAGTCATCTATGTACAGACGTTTTTCAAAAATGGGTATCGCACAGGCTCTCACTCAGTCTTCTTTCGTCTGTCATAGTTCTTCCATAAAGCAAATGTGCAGGGTCAGAAGAAATGGACATGGAAAAAAAGGGTAAATCAGCTTATACGGAAAAGTGATCCTAGTCAGACCAAAAATACACAGCTCGTATTGATTTATGCAAAGGTTGAAGTATTTTAAAGATTTTTTTTTCCTAAAGAAAGTCCTCTTCTAACTGTCTATTAAATGTTTGAATTGATATTCAGGAGCTACCATAATTGGGACTCGTATTAGTATCTAGACAGGTTCTCTCAACATCAATATCTGATGTGTGTTGGAAACACAGAAATTGTTTTGAAAATACTGTATTTTCTCTAGTGCTTCCAAGGAAGATGGCAAAATCTCTCTGAATTAAGTGTTGCCTCCCCCCGAAAGGGTTATTTTTCATTAACCCCATTCTCCCTGCTCACCGTGTATGTGCACAGAAAATGGATTCTGTGCCATAATTATTCGTCTGAAGAAAAGGAAGGGTCAAAGGGCCATTTTCATCCCTGACTATACCACAATTCTGTGAGCACCCCGGGTGCAGTGCACTACCTATTATATCGGTAAATGAGGATTAGCTGAAAAGGTAGGGCTTAAAGCCACAGAAGGAATAAGAAGGGTTGGAATGTTTTATACTGGTAAACATGCATTAGGTTAAATCCTTTCTGCATATCTTCATAAATCTTAGATAGTGTTTTATTTAAAATCAAAGACACAACCTACTTTTTAAATCCTTAGTTAAAGCCAGCTTGCACGACTCTGCAGACAAAGCTCAAAGCACTGACACGAATGAAGAAAAAGATTCAAGTGTTTCGGTATTACAAAACTGAAAGGTGTATATATACATATATATATATTTACTTTCCCAATAAATTGTTCTGTTCTAATAAAAGAGTTTGCAAAAATAATTTTCAAACATTTCTGTCAGTTTTCAGAAGATTTATGAAGCTTTGTTCTTCATACTCTAATTCTTTCATGTTTTCCTTCCTGATGTCTCCTAATGCAGTTTCACTGGAATCATTCTAGTTTTGATCTTTAATCCTTTTATATGTTTTTTCTTTGCTTATTCTTGCATGTCTTTGTAGTTTCTATAATTGGGTCTTTGCACCATTTTAACAGGGTTTAGCACTGCGCAGCTTGTCAAATTCAAGCAGGAGTGAGAGTAACCTACCAGTGATATAATAAATAAGCAAGTAAATTCGCATCATCACCACCCTGAAGTGAATATTTGACATAAAAATGTAAACTTCAATTCCCCTCATTCTGCAAAGGTTGGTGAAGCCTTCATCCAGTTGGTAGGCCAGAAAAAATAATGTGTAATTGCACAGGAAGTGCTTTAAATCACTAATAGTTTATTAAAAAATGGCTACAAATGTGCAGTGAAACAAGACTTCATTAATTTCTTGAGGCGCCTGTGTAAATTCAACTTAGGGAAAAGTGCTTGACAGCTTTGCAACTATTGACTGACATTCTTCAGCAAAGCTTCACTGAGTCCAGAGCATGATTTAAGCACATCCTGGCGATAATAAACACAGCAAATGAAAAAAGATAGCACAGCATCCCTACTTTCAGTGAAATAAAGAGAACCAGTGATTTTTTCACGCACACAGTAAATCTATGTTAATATTAAAGGCATTATAAACTCTACTTTATAGAGGAATTCCAGCATACTCTTCAAGAATCAAGTATTTATTACCTTTTTGAGCAGTTCATCTGTTTTTCTGGTTGCTGGTGATATTTATATCTCACAAAAACATTCATACAAAATAACTCATGATCTAGTTACAACCTTCAAAAACCACTCCGTTAAATTCCTACAAGTCCTTAGCACTTAAAACAGATACAAGTCTTTTGTACATGATTCCTGAGGAACACCTTTGTTGGGGCATCCTTAATTATATAATGTACACAGCTACTTAAAAGTCTGCCTCCGAAAGGATGAAATCTGCTGTGACAATTCTCTCAAAGAAAACACACAATTCATGCTAGGCTAGAGGAGAAATAGATCTTTCATCACAACATGACCCAGGGACATAGGCATGCATAGATACACATATATGAAACCAAACATAAAATATTAAGCCAACTACAAAGAGTTTCCATCTTTATATTCATGATTTTGTCTGCATTACAGGGATCACTTCCTATTTATGCAGTCACTGATGCAGAAACCATACCAGAGGAGAAAACGTAGACGGTAAAAAGGGAGAAATTGCAGCCAAACTTCACTGAAAATAATGATAGTTTTAGTTTGCTAGCACCTTGTTTATCGTAGTGAAACTTAAGTAGAAATCATCTGTATTATGATCTTTCTCCCTGGCCTTCCCTGATATAAATGCCACATGATATATAAACACTGCAAATATTTATTGAAAAAAAATGCTCTGTTGTCTGTATTTTGCCTGCAGGGAGTGAGTCCCCAAGGCACTCTTGCACCTTTAAACCTTTTGTGCCATATGATTTTAACCCCTTACAAGATCTCCCAGCGCAGGGCAGGAAAACAAGATAAAGTCCACATTATTCTCTGAGATAACATCCTAAGTTCTGCAAGAGCAGGACTTGGCAATGGTCATGCAGTGGCAGTCCAAAGCCGGGGGGCTCCATCACTCTGTCCTCATGAAGCCCCTATTTTCTAAGTTTGTATGCCTGCTGCAATGAATGAAGGAAAAAAAGCAAGCAAGGACAAAAAAAAAAGTCCTTACAGCAGAAGTACGGTAGGTATGTTTAGCTGTTCCTTTTGTGCTATCCTCTATAAAGTGACAGAAATAAAAGCAAGCAAATCCCACTGTATCAAGGCTGATTTATTTCACTTGACTTCTTTGCATTCCTTAATCTCTCTGTTTCCTCATGAGCATCTACCTTCTCCCCTAACCACCGAGTCCATGACGCGAGTTTCAGATGCCATCAACAGTAATGGGGAAAGCAAGAATATCTGCTGATAATTCTCCCCAAGTACTATGATCCCAAGTCTGCAAAGTATTAGAAAGTGCCCTCGTGTAGCACAAAAAGATCTCCCCGTGTACTGCTATAGTTTAATGTGTCCTATGTTGATTTAAATGCCACATATAGCAAAAGGAGATTTCTGATTACATTTTCTGTAATGCCGAGGGTTGGGGCATCACGATGCTATCATGAGTAAACCCATCTGGAGGAAAGAAGTGGTGCCACCTACTCCTTGGGGGTTTGGATGGACAGACTACAGGCTTCTGCAAAGCCTTGCTCAGAAACCAATGCACATAGAGCAGCACTTCAAAACTGGGCCTTGGGGGAAAGAAAACAAGGATACACACGAGAAATCAGTCCCTGGTCAGCTTTTGCTTGAAAGACGACGTGTTCTTTGCTTCTACCTCACAAAATTTGACAACCAAAAACTAAAAACAGAAAACTTCAGGGCTGATTATAAATAGATTACTTTACACATATCACTCTTTGCACACAGATGGGCAGCACGATTGCTGTTTCTTTCAATACTGTGTGGGAAGCAGACTCAATAAATAGGTTGTTTAAAAAATCCAAACATTTATGAAGCATTTGAAACTACTGTACTGTATCTTGTTTACTGCTGCTCTAAGAAGCTTTTTAAAATAAGGTGTTAAATCTCAGAGGGATTATCCTGAAATGAAATTTTTAATAACAGCAAAATAAACCCATCCTTCACAGCTCTGTGTCGCACAACTAACTGTTAACTCTCACCTCTCTTCCCTGCTCTGTATCTGTATCTCTACCAGCACAATTCCACCCTGTCTAGTTTTGATTTCAGGTACTTCCAAAGAAAGTCAATACATTGTGCTGTTATGCTCAAAACCAGAAATTAGATACCCCCAGAAAACCTCTGCGAATCTAAAATTTTATACCTAATGTCCTGATCATACAGGCTAAAGAAAAGTCTAGAATGAAAAGCTGAAAGAATGAGCGTACTGCCAAAAGAAGAAAAGACCAAGATGGATGCAACTCCTCAAATACACAGTAGGCCATTATAAAAAGGATGGAAATACTGTGTTTGTTGTGCCCATTTTGCAGAGGACGACAGTGAGGATTTCAAGTTGGACATTTGGGAAAAAAAATCCCTGCAAAAAAGGTGCAAGTGCAAAACACCTAGGGAGGTTATAGAGTCTCTGTCATGCAAGATCTTACGAGTAGACCTGACAAACATCTGTCCGGAATGACACAGGCCAAGTAGATCTTGCCTTCAAGCAGGCAAGCAGATTACAAGAGCCCACTAGGTGCTTTCCCCTCCCCTGTTTATCTGTACATCTTTGACATACATCTTTTCTGGGAGATTAAATATTCCATGAGCTATCTCATTTGTTTGTGAACACTCTGAATTTTCAATATTGTGGAGAAAAAATTGCAGGAACTAACAGCTGGAAGCAGAAATAGAGAAATAGAGTCTTGTAATATTCTAATTGTAAGGGTAATTAAACATCCAAACAGTTCAGTAGGGTATCAGTGAAATTGATGGATTCAAAATTACTTGGATATTAAAGCAAGATTCAGTATCTTCTAAAAGGTCTCCTTTAAGTCATTCTCTGGAAAAAAAAAAAAATCTACAGCATGTGTATTCAAGAGGACAAGCTGGATTATCATAATGATCCCTTCTGGCTTGAGTGTCTTTGAACCTGTGGCTCTGAAATCCCTCTGCACAGCAAGAAACCTTTCTTATATAACTTTATAAATTCACTTTTGGATTCAGATTTTAAGAAAAAGACGACAACAGAAACTTAGTCCCATTACCTCTGAGAAATGGTTTTCTTCAACAAATGGAGAACCATTTTTTAAACAAAAGTGGTTTGTTCTACATGACAGAGAAAATATAATCTTTATAAATTCAATTTGATATTTCTAGTCTCGGAGTAGGTTATATATTCAAAGCCTCTAGTCCTGTCAGAGAACAAGAGTCAACTGGTAGAGCCAGCCTCAAAGTATGCACGCTGCTTTCTCAAAAATGTTGTGGCAGATAATTAATGCTGTAACAAGTTTATCTTATTCTTGAGTCAAAACTGATATTTAACAAAGAAAAGATTAATTGATCTAAATGGAGAATTTTCATTCTTATCTTCAAGACTGCTTACTGCTTTGAGGAAATCATGCATGCATACAGAAAAGCAAACTGTAACAAATATTAACAGTGCAATAATAGAACTATGTAGTACATCTACAGAGAAATGCATTCATTAGGTTAATTTTCAGGTTAGGGAGCTACTAGTAAAATGGGTGGCGACTCAAGACAGTAAAACTGAGATTCACTTCATGAGCTTAATGGCATCTTTCTCAGAAAACACTTGCACAAACACTTTAAGTGCTTGCTGGCATGCAGTATTCCCTAAAAATATATCTTGAATTCATCTCTGAAGGTAATCTGATTCCCAACTCACAATCTATTTTTAATGCTGTGGATCTTTTTTTTTTTTTTTTTTTTTTGAGGAGGAGGAGGAACTGAAGAATGGTGCTTTGAATAAAATTCTAATTAATAAAAAGCAAACGATGCCATTCCAGTTATAGAAGTGAAAAATTTAACTTGACTAAAGCAACAAAAGCAGGAAAAAAGAAGAAAGTACACAACAAGGAAAATTAGAAAAAATGGACTAAAACCATATTAATATCACAATAATGGTCTTACAGAAGGGCAGAAAGAAAATGAGGTCCCAGGCAGCTCATTTGCTATAACAGAAGAGAAGAAGTCCTCAGAAACAGAAAGGAATAACAATAAGAAATGGGAGCTTAAATAACTGTGTAGTCTGGATCTTTGGTAAGATATTTTAATTATTTCAGATACTTGATCTGAACTTCTGGAGCTTAGAGGAGGCAACTCTCTACAATGCTTCTTCTTGCTCGAATTAAACTAACATAACCTGGGAATGTAAAACAGAAAATGTCATCCCATCTATCCAGAAACAGTGCTGCACACTTATTAACATTCTGAAATAATCTCTCATGCTAAATAAGATTCACCGAAGAATCACCGCATTACCTCTTCCCCTCTTGATTTCCCATTTCTTACTCGAATACAGACAGAATAAAATTACTTCTTGCATTTTGCAATTCTTATGCTAAAGGAAGGCTTTAGGAAGCTACTTTGTGTAGTTCTGTAAGAATCAAAAAATACCTTTATGCAAGAGAGAAATTTGCAGCCAGAAAGCTTCACCAGGAACATAATGACCTAAAGATGACCTTATGTATAAAAGCACCCTTCACAAATCATTAAACTTGAGAGCGCCATTGCCTCCTGTGGACAGGTATCAGGAATTATCATCTAGCCACCAAGTGAGCTCACACACGCATGTTCATTTTAGGCACACACACATGGAAGCCCTATGCTGCCCAGTAGAGCTCTGGTGCTCCTCAGAAGTCCCTCATTTCCAGAGGGTTAACAGTGATTTACTTCAGACAGAGCATATTTTCTCGCGTAGAGGCAAAGCATATTTCCCAGGGAGTCACTGGATTCTCACTTCATTACTGTTATGCTTAAAAATACAGATGATCACATATCAAAATGGGGCATGCCAGACTACAGGCCAAATTTTTCCCCACTTCTGCTATGACTAAGGACAACATGATACTAAAGCATTCTACCTTATTGCATACAACTTCATCTGAAGAGGAATTTAACAGAATTTATTCTCTAATTTATGAAGAGAATTAAAGCCAGAAGAAAATTAGAGATTTTTTTTTTTTTGGTAGATTTTTGTGTTGTACTATGAAAAAACAAGAGTGGAGGAGCAGAAAGGTTTCAGAGACCTCTTGCATATCTGAATGAAAAGACTTACCGACTAGGCAGATAACTTAGATTTCAACAGACCCGGTAGAGAACTTTTAAATTATTAAAAGACAGTCATTCTGAAATAGAAAAGCAATGTGTGTCTTCCATTTTTGACTGTGTCATCTCCCCCTCAAAAAAAAAAAAAAAAAAAAGATATGAAAGATATGAAATACCCACTGACATTTCTAGGTCAAGAGACTTTCATAGTGTGTGTAAGATATGCTGCTGTAACAAAAATAATCAATCACTGCAATGTTTCCAAGATAGGAGGCAGGCATGCTGTTTGGCACCAACCGACTACAGTGTGCTCAGCTACACCACATATCACAGACTGTAATAGCGTTTGGTTCTCAGCATCTTTTTCAACAGTAGATGCTACCACATCTCTGAAAATGATCAATCTCATTCTCTGTAAAACCAGACACCACATAGGGTTTTTCAAGTCTACGTGTCTGTGGTCCCTTCTCCCTGCCACTATGTATCTGAGGGAATACCTAGCCTTGCAACAGAATAAGCAAAAAATGAAAATAAATCCCTTTCCTCACTGTGAGGAGCTGCCATCACAAAGCTGATTGCAGCGATAATTATGATGAGCATGCAAAAATGCAAAGTATATCAGCACTTTTTAAGGCCATTGGAAACATAAAGCCAAATGCCAGTCAGAAATTAGATTTTGAGCACAAGCATCCTCAAAATGCTTAAGAAATTCTCCCTTGGATTTAAAGCTTCTCTTAAAGACAGAGCCCACCACACCATGCAGCTGAGCTCCCCATGTAGCTCACAGAGGGACTCCCAGTCCCACTGTTGATGGACATTCATGTGTGCTGCCTTCCTCCATCCTGTGCTTCCCACCGGGAGCGCACTCCGCACCCTCACTTAGGGCACACGATGCAGGTACTTGGCTTAATTGTGCCTAACGATCGCCTTGGCCAGGGGAAGGCATTTTCACATAGGGAATGTGTGTGAACATCTGCTCCTTTTTCCCAGTGCCTGAATTTAACTGTTCCTTCATGGAGGAAAGCACAGAATCCGCGCCTCCTGTTCTGCCCCGGGAGGAGCGTGCAGCTATTTCAGTCGGGGCAGCAAAGCGTGCCCGTCAAAAACAGTACGCTGAGAATTCGGGAATAGGTTTATTCCGTTTCCTAGAACGGCAGCATGCAGAAGGCTCGAGAATGTTTAACAACCAACCTCTACACAACAGGTCACCCAGAGAGCTAGGGAAGAAGGCAGTTACTCACCACACACTGACCAAGGATATAATGAAACCAATCCATCTCTTTCTTTCCTTATGGAATTATAAATTTTGGAAAATTTCTTGCACCTACCATTCATTTTAGAAAATCTTTAGAAAGAGCAAAAGCTTCATACGTGATACTCTCCTTGGTGTATTTTGAAGAATTCTAAATTAACAAACATGAAATTACACAGAATCATTTTTGCAACTGCAGATTTTTTTTTTTTTAAATCCATTGGCAAATTTGCTTTATTTTGAATATTATTTGAATATTACATTCAATTGCTTTGATAGAGGAAAACAGATTAAAGGGAACTTGCCAAAGACTGGCAAGCCTTGTATGGGAAGCTGGGCTCAACCCTAGCAGCTGCCCTTCAAGTTAACCCAAAGATCATGGTGCCCTGTGGTGTTCCTGGATCCAATTAGTGATACTCATTAGTTCATGTTGGCTCTCTCTTCAATGGCCCTAATCTCAAAAGAAGGTGCAAGTTTGCTCCTCCTTATCACATACCTGGACAAGCTAGGAAAGATTGCTGCACTTCAGAAAGGATTTTTCACTGGATGGAGACCCAGAAGTGAAAGGTAGCTTGTATCTGAAAAGGTAGCTCTCAAATACAGCCCAATTGCCAGCTACAACAACCTTAAAAAACTGCAGTAAAAAGAAGTTATTACAAATGCATAACAAAGAATAGAAGATTAAAGATGCTGAGAAGCAGAGCTCTTCAACTAGGGCTCGTGCTCTAGAGAAGAAACTTTATGGAGGTTTCATTAAACCATCTTCCCAGATTACTTAAGAATTTCTATTTTCTCTTAGGTACACAAAGAATTGGCATCCTCTACCACCTTGTTTTTCGATGGTTCTAAGTAATATTTATGCACTCAACAGCTCGACATAAAATATTTTTGTTCTGACAGGGTGTTGAAATAAGAATCGTGCTCTGTAGCTCAGATGTTACTAAGATCCAATTTCTTCAAAAAGTTTGACAGATTCAAATAATGCTCAGAAAAAATCCAAGTCAGGTTAAGCTGGAAAATATGACCTAATTTTAAAAAATGGGCTTTTTCAGTATTTTTCTAAATATTTGAAGTTTAAATTCTGTTTACAAAAAAAAATAAAGTATAAAATAAAAACAAACAAATAAATTAAAAAATTAAAAAGATGATAATTAACTCTTAATAATACTATAAAACAGAAACTCGTGCACTCAAAATTCATACCCAATACCATTAGAGAATAAAAAACTGTTCTGAATGGCAGGGTATATATTTGTGAGCGCCCTTTCAGGTAACTGCCCCGTGCCCCTTATTGCCCCGGGCACACGGGCAGCGAGCGCTGCCTCCGGGAGCAGGGAAAGGTTCTGCAGGTTCCTGATCCCTCAAAGGCAGCATCACATGGAGCGTGCCGGGGACACAGCAGTGACCCTGTGCAGATGATTACGTACACACCCTCGCAGGCACCGCAAGAGCTGTTTTCCTTTACCTCTGGTCACCACCTAATCCCCAATTAAATGTGCTACAGACTAATCACTATTTATTTTTCTAAAAAATGACAAAGTGGTAATGCTTTTAACTTGTTCTTATTCTTCAGAATTCTCACCTATGCTTAGGTTTTTATATAATATTGAAGTCCAAAGCATTATTTTTAAGCGCGTAAAATATATCAGCAGTTTTCTGAGAATATTCCACCTGTAACTAAGTTCACAATCTCTGTCCTGGTTATTAGAATGTTTTAGTCTTATCAAGAAGTCTGCAGATCTGCTAAATAACTGCAACAGTAAGGCTGCATTGCTCATACATACAGAATGGAAAAAAAATATATATATATACACACACACACACACACACACACACACGGAGGGGGTGAGGGAAGTATATCTAAAACTTAAGACATACCAGCAAAAAAGTATCAGCATGAGTTCTTTTTAGAAATGTCTGAAATATTTCTACTTAGTACTGTTGCTATTAAAAAACAAGATTTCTGGTATTTATCTGCACTATTTATGAAGCACTAGGGAAGGACGATTTCATTGCATTTTGAATTTCCCATGCTTTAAGCAATTATTAGTATAGTTCAGATCAGTTCCTAGCTTGATGATTCTTTTCAGCTTCACCTTAAGAAATAAGTTGTTTTTACTGAGAGAGACATTCTGGCCAAGACTGAATAAAACATTTCCTTGGAAATCACAATTTGCTTTATTTCGTTCAGAGGTAAAGGTCTCAAATAATATTCCAAAGGTAAAATATAAAACATTTTGACTCCTGAATACATAGGGGGTGGATTTTCATTTCCTTTTTAACTTCAACAGTAATAAAACAATGCATATATATATATATATAAACTTAATTTATTAAAAACATCAGAATTAGTAAGGATTAAGCTATCCTCCAAGCTATTTTGCTCATTTATCTCTACCACTAAAGAACGATAGGCCAGTAAAGTACTTGCCAGAGTGTCACCTACTAGAATCCACAATAGCCTGAATCTCATGAAATGCAAGTGCAAACTCTGACACAGAGAATTTACCATGAATAAATTCATACTGCTCATATCATATATTCACATCATTTATTGACTGCATTCATGAGAAGTCACTATGTTATAATAACCTAGATGGCTCAAACGATCTGTGAACCCTTCTGATGCACAATAACCTTGGACAGATGCAATGCCCAGTGGTGGATATTTAGCCAGGTATCATTCCACCATTCTGAGCCAGCAGCAGACCAGTTCAAATACAACCACCATTGGTTTCATCTGAAAGTACCTAAAGTTTTTTCCACAACGTGCCCAAAACAGATAGACATCCCATATATGTTTATGATATATTCTTTCAAACTAGGTATGGGCAAACATTTTTCTCTGCATACTCCAGTTAAAAACAAATCAAAACAAAATATAAGTGCATTTCAGCTTGAATTCTAACTCTAATTCAAGCCCAAGGTAACTAGCGATGAAGGAAGAGGCACAGTTCAAGCATGTGCTGTAAAAAAAAAAAGTTGTTTTACGCTTAGAAACACAAACATATTTTGGTTATGGTACACAGCCAGCCTGCTAAAAGCAAAGGTACTTTAAAGTTTTATCTGCAGGAATAACCTGGCCAAAATAAATTTTATTACTGATAATTACATATGTGTCAGAAGGAAACAGCTGAAATTCTCAAATCCTAGGAAAACTGTCTCAGCTTGCTCACTGCTAGTTAGGAAAGCCCAAGTGAACCACCTACATATGCTTGTTTCCTAAGAAAATTCTACACAAAACCATTCTTTCTAACTTGCAAGGCAACTTTTACAAGACAGCGGGCAATTCAGGTGCAGCCATAAAGTCATGGGTTTACCCAGGTTTGGTTATATCAGAACACTCCAGTAAAGTATATCACCCAAACTAACATAAGCTAGTGACCACAGTTATGCCATGGTGCCTAAAATGCCTAATACTACCATTACACAGGTGAGATGTAAAGAAAAAAATATTGTGCCTGCTGGGGTGTGGAGAGGAACACAAATAACATGGTTTGTTCTTCTGTCAAGCTCTGAAGAACTCCAGACCATGACAAAACACTACAAAAAGGACAGAGGAAATGTCCTAGTGCCCAACTCATTCCAACTACCATTCTCCATGCATTTCTGAAATAAAAGATGAGACAAAATTATGCAGATACAGAAGAAAGGTCCACGGTCTCTTTTCTTAATCCAACTATATCTAGAGAGCCTACCAAAAGGAGGACAGTCTGTGTAATGAGTCCTCGTTCTCCCCAGGATCTCATTCAGCCTCTGTTTTATGATATCTGCCACATTTTGGCAAAAAACATACGCAGACTAGGAGGAAAAAGTCCTCCTGTGATAGCAATGACAAAAGCCGAAAGTTGCCAAGGGTTTCTTGTGCAAACGACCAGCCTGACAGGGAAGGCACTTTGGCTACGTTCCTTGATGCATGCATTAAATAAGAAAATTGAAATTGTATTTCCAGAAGCTTAAATATTGATAACTTAAAGTTACTGTAAACAATGTGGACCATATCATCATTTTTACCAACTCACTTCCTACCAACACAATTGCTATTAAAAGCACTTTGGATTCACAAGGAGGAGAAAATCTTTCTAGCTCTTATACTGAAAGAGAAAAAAAAAAAAAGATAGAAAGCACAGGAAGCAGTCGGATGGAAAGGGATTGCAGGAGTAAAGCATGTTAGTCTTCCACTCACAGACACACTGCAAAGAACAGTACTAGTGACAGCAGACCCTTCTCACCCACAAAGACAGAACAACACCCTCAAACCAAAATAAGTCTGCATCTAGGGCAAGTCATCTACTTGCTGCTTTTCCAAGAGACTGAAAGGCCACTCTAAATACAAATTATGCTATTCCACTAGGCAGTAATGGGCTTGCTAAATCACCAAGTCACCATTTCAGTCAACATCGGAAGGACTAAAACGTCATCATTTCCAAAGCCTTTTCAAGGTAAGCTGATTGGGACTAACGTATCCAAAACAGCTTGCCAAACTGGACTTCCAGAAGGGAGCCCCGTTCCTGGAGGTAGCCCAAGACCCTGGCACCTGCAAGTGTTCTGCATTTTTGCACCGCGCAAGTACTCTCTTTCACTGAAAAAGCCCTGAACAATTTCAATATTAATAATTTTCTTATCCTATTAATGTCTATGAAAAACTCATTGCTAACATGGAAACTGAACTGCCTAAGACAGTCACGCAATAAATAATCTAGTATACATTATTTAAAAGTCATATATTGCATTTGCATTTTTAAAATATTTCATCTTAATCCTATGTAAATACATATATCCAGAAAAACTGCTAAGATTTTATACAAAATGCTTAAGTCTATGAAAGATGAAGCTCGTATGGGAATATTTAAACTATTTTTCTGCCTAAGGGTTCCCTCCACATGAACTGAATGGCAAACCAAGGGCAGAGGTTTCACTGGATTGCCACCAATTCTCTAGCCATTGGGGAGCCACCATTCTCTGGCCTCCCCTTGTCAGAAATGATGGTGCGATGGCTTGGCCACCGCGACGTGGCCTCGCTGTCCCCAGCACGTGGGGACACTGAACTGCAGAGCCTCCTTGGGACACGACGGCAGCTGCCAGCGCGTCTGGCGTGTCAGTGCCGAGAACCTCTCTCCTCCCACGTGACACAAATACTATTTATGCATCAGTTTTACTTCCACGTCATCTTTCTCCATATAGTTTCATACCAGAGGAAAAGGAGGCAGGAAGAGAGAGATTTTTTTTTTCATTAAAAATGTGTGAATACAACCAAGCTGATCCTAGTAATTCATTAAAAATAGGTTATTTACTTGGAGAATACAACTCCGTTAGCAAGTAGCATGCATAATGTATAATTTGATAGGGTTTGAAATATCTCAAATGCTAAATAGCTATATCTTGGCTCTAAAAACATACATGTCCATTATTCATGATCTCGCACAGATGTTACGACCTCAGGAGGAGAAATGTAAGTTAGTGACACAGAATATGAGCAACTGGGAAGATAAAGGCATGTGTTTCTACCTCACGTTTCCTGAGATGCATCCCCTAGCCAACCCGTTCTTCTTCCTTGTCCTATATTCCACACATGCCAGTACTTTGCAATAGGGGATGGGACAAAAGCAAGCACAGGACGGAGGATGGATGTTCCTGACGGATTTAGGAGTGGCTGGCAAAGGCTGCGCACACAGAGCATAAGGTGAAACGATGTGCACAGCTTGGAGGGGCAGGACCACGAAGACTAACCGTCCTCCATGGAGCGCCATGGGCTTTCTGCTCCTCCATGCAACGTCCAACAAAAGCGAGCCAAAACAGCCCTCCTAATCTCTACTTAATTCTTTCATTTTAGTTTTCATATGCAAATAATTTTGGTGCAAATATAATTGGAAATTGTGAGGCCTCCCTCTTCAGAGATATTTCAGAATTTCTGTTGGAAATACATTCAGGGAAATCAGCCTGAATCTAATAAGGGTCTAAAATGGCCTCGTATCCAAAAATCTATCACGGCTGTGGGTGAGTCTCAACCTGCAACCCAGTAAAAACATGTGCTTAATCAGGCTTTTTCAAGGCCTATACTTGAAGAATTTGTTCAATATGTTCCAAACACTATGTAGTTATTGATGGGAGAAGGATGACATTAGCATCTTCTTTTTTTTTTTTTTTTTTTTTTTCAATTGTTCTTGGATTACAGATCCTTTAGGCTTACCTTAAGAGATGGACAATAGGAAACAAGTCTGTCAACCTGCAAACGTAATTCTAGTATCATAAGCTGACTGCAGATATTGCAAATACACATAAAAATTTGGGGTGAGAAAGTAACTAGGGCAGTTAGTCTTATAAGTAAGCATTTAATCTGAAAGCCATCCACCAGAACAGTAACTCAGTCCTTAGTTTGGTTTTCCAAAATGTGTAATTCTCATGTATATGATTAGGGAGGGAGAGGAAGGATGGCCAACTAGTCCACGTGATGAACATTTTTCTACAGAATCTGTAACGTATATGGTTTATCTTTTTTCTTTTTTTAGAAGTTGTTGTTTAGAAAACTGCTTTATTTCAGACCTATGTCAGTGGGGTACCGCAGGCCTAGACACAGCTTTCTAAAGAAAGAAAGAAAAGACTCGAAATAAGGCATCCCAAATTTTCAAAGGGCCCTTTCTTCTAATCTATCTGCTTGAATAATGCGTCCAGAGTGGCATTTTGTAATGACAGCAACTTTCCAACAAATCAATAGTTATTTAATTCCCAACAAGCTCTCGAGTCCATTAAACCTGATTACATTCACCCATTTCAGTTGGGTGCAGTTATTTTTCCTACACCGGCACTTAATCTATAACAGGAACTTATGAGAACTTTCAAAAGCAATTTCGGCATCAATCAGCATAGAGTGAAAGGCACGATTTGCTTGTAATTATTTATTGGACAGGATGGCACAAGGTCTGACTGAGCTCTAGTGTCCGACCTTCACCCCCAAATTCTAATGGATACGCAGACCTGCTTGATGTGCTTAAGTCTGCTTCTGTGCCTTACCGCATGACAAAGCGGCATCAGCTCACATGGGCCAAAAAGCTTCTATTTTTTCAGTACCCAATAGAGGCCAGTGTGCATTTATATTTCTGTTTTAGATAAATGTGTCTGATACTAAGTCTAATATGAATAAAACCATTCATAATCTCAGATTGACTTGATATATTTAGAGGAACTCTTTGTTTTAGGTTGTCACCCTCTGCTACCCTAGCAAACCACTGCAATAAAGGAGCACAATGACCATTTCAAACAAATGCCTCTCCTCCACGGTAATTTGATTGACCGCTAACGTGACACAGAAACGCAGTGCTCCACATTTCTCTTTTCCTCTTGACCCTGTTAATGCATCGCAACTGCTGCCACTTATAATATAGAGTGGGCTACTTTATTCTGGCAATGCTTGGAAATATTTCCTGAATATTTTCTTAGTGCTTTCTAATACCACCAGCGATGGAATACATTTTGCTTGCGTAATGTCCACAAAGTGAATCTCTGTAAAAACCTCAATCTGACAGCAGAAAATGCAGCATTACCATCTCTTGATTAAAAAAAAAAAATAAAAAATAGAAACATAACAGACAGCACAGCAAATAATTGCTAGTTAACTTGTTCAATACAGAACTACCCACAGAAGCAAAATTATATACTTTCAGGGCTCAAAAGGGTTTGTGGAAGTATTCTGTTAAAGAAGCAATTTTACACACACACACACACACACACACACACACACACACACACACACACAAAAAAAACACTAAACCTTTTTCATTGTGACGCATAGCTTAGGAATTAATGCACATGCATATTTAATGCTATTCATATTTGCTGCACTAAAACACTTAGCCTGAGCACACCATGGTAAGTTACTTTGTCTTATGACCTGCCGTGGGAATGCTGAGTCCCTCAGAAACCTAGAATGGATAGCAAATCCTCTGCCCTGTGGTCAACCTCACGAAGCAAAGGCATGAATGTTAAGCAGCAGACAGATCAATACAAGCAAATATAGCTCAACTACACCATTTATTCAGCCATGAGAGATGTCAATACACAGATTAGGGTGATCCATCTTTTTGATTTCCTACTGTCTTCTCACAGACTACATGAGAGCTTTTGCCCGTATTAAAAGTGTTTGCTTTCTCAACCATAAAAATTCCAATTATTACTCTAAGTGCACTAGAGTTAAGTTGCTTGTTGGAAGCGGCCTTGCATTACCTGAACAAGTCCAGCGAAGTATGGTGCTGCTGGCAGAATCATTGGCACTCCATACGGATGTAGCAAAACTCCTTGAGACGACAACATGGTTTAAGTGATAGTATTACTCCCACTAAAGCTAAACACATCAATTGAAAGTTAGGGGAAAATCTATATACCAACTTCTTCCAAACTCAGAGCTAGAACCAAATAACTTCTGTCACGGGCAAAGCCCACATCAGCTGTAAAAAAAAGAAAAAAATTGACGTCAGCAACTCTTAATGTTAAATTTTTCTTCAGAGACAACAGATAGAGACAACAGCTGCAAAGCTAACTCTACCAAAAAAGCAAGGTGCTATTTTGGGACCAGCTTAAATAACATGACTAACCAACTACTCTTTATCAGTTTAGATTTTCAAGTAATGCATACATACAGATCAAACTCTCCAAGATGGTCTTTCCACCAGACAAGAATTAATTTTGTTAGCAGCAGCAGGATACATATGACAACAGTTACTGTGAGAAGCTATTAAAAAGACAGCTTTATTACAATTGTCTAAATAAGTATTTTCTTCCATTTATTAGCTGCTAAGCAATATCCAAGTGAAATTTTTTATTTAAATCTTACTTTATACCTACATTTGGTTTTGATTCATTATATTTTTCTTGCTTAATTTAGTAAGTTAACTGATGTTAGCTAACTATTCCTATTAGTATAAATTATATTTTAAAAGCTAGCAGAATCTTTGCTAACCTTTCACAATGTCTATGTTGTCACATTTATCACAGCTTTTTCGAGAAGACTAAATTGATCTTTTAGAGTATTTTTCTTATCTGTTCTCAAGCTAAAGTTATGCTCTTGGAGGAAAAAAAATGTTAGTCTATTTTTAACGTACTATTTGCAAGCTACTGTCTTCCACAGATTGTTTTTGATAAAAAACTTAATTATTACCACTTCCATTTCATATGCATCATATTTTCTATCACAGATATGATTAATGACAAGAATTAAAACTCAGCAAGTTTATTTTAATTCAATGATTACTTAAGTGCTTAAAACTTTATGTTACAAGTTAAAGAAATGCCATCCTCTCCTGCAGTCTCTCAGCTACCAGGGTGCTTCACATCACTAATTCCAGCTACTTGATTTTGTTGCATAATTACTTTTCCAGATAACTAATTGCAGACAAGATTTGATGTGATACTCAATTATTTAACGTCACTTTTTGACCATCGCAAAAGGTTTTCGGTAATTGATTCTCATGTATCAAGGCAGCCGTGTTGCATGGCTTAGAAATCTACCTTAGCAGCCGCGTGTTGACCCATGTTACCAAGAGCCTTATCCCGTTTCTAACTTTAGATGCTGAATAGTGACCCTCTCCAATGCTTTTTTGGCCGTGAGGACAGCAATTGGCATGTGACAAAATGCTGTTTACCTTGTACCATCATCTGTTTATAGAATAGCTTTGCTCTTCTGTTGGGGATAACGCTGCCCGTGCTGGCTATCTGACTACGCTGAGCTCTTAATCATACCTCAGGTTCTTTTCTCATTAAGGAATAGAACTCTACAGTTTAATTATCAACCACACTGTGGGCTGATATATGGGGGATCTGCCAAAAGGTTTTCATAAATTCCAACATTAAAAACAGTTATAAATTTTCAAACAGAAATATAGAAACAGAAGGCATAGATGAAAAAGCGTGTTGCCACTACAACTCATTTAAACATACTTCTTTTCTCAAGAGCATACTTGCATTTTGACTATTACCTATTTGTTTGGTGAAACAGAGGGAGTTGCATTTAAACACTTGGATTGGGGACCAAACTGGATTCTTTAAGCTTCAGTCAAATGACTCAGAAGAACTGCAGACATAAATAAGGTTTGTTAAACTATTCTGCAAACTATCTAGTGATTTTTTATTTCAGCATATATGTATTTGATATGATGCTATAAAACCCAGAAAGTGAGAAGATTTGAGCAGGGACTGCCAAGTGGCTGAAGCGGTAGGTTTAAAGGAAAGGTATTTTTTGTTCTGGGAAGAACAGGCTCAGGGGAAGCTTGTTTGTAGTTTGCTTTGGGAGAGCTTTTGTCTAACATTTTAATCATTGCTTTGGCACGGGGCAACACGCTGATGAAATTTCCTGATGATATCAAGTTGGAAAGTACTGTCAAGACTGAGAAGGATACGAATATTATATAGGAAGAATTGCTCAATCTTAAGGACTGCATGACTAAGAACAGGGTGAAATGCAGTAATACAAAACATAGACCATCATTTTAGGGACCAATAACAGAAACTTCAGGTCTACACTCTGAGAGGGGAAGAGAAGAAGGACCTCTACATCCTGAGCTGCTGGAATGAGGTAGATATGCAAAGGAAATTACCAGCATTTCTCAGCAAAGATATTTCCAATAGCATATGCTTCATCTACATTTAAAAAAGAAAAAAATCCAATTCAACTACAACAGTGTAGAAAAAAGCCTCTATATTTTGATCACAGGAATGGAGCAACTATTTTGAAATGGAAAGCTAAGAAAGTTTGACTTGCTTACCATAGTGAAACTAGATCTGTGAACAGGTATGATTGCTGCTTATATATAAAACAGGGGAGAAAGGAGTAGGAGGAAGATTTTAAGCTAAGGACAGTCTTAGCACACTGAAAAAAAATGAGGAAAAAGTAGTTATGAATAAATTTCAGGCTGGAAGTACTTTTGAAATCATTTTTGAAAGTATTTTGATGTTAGATAAGTGAGATTCTAGCAAAGCCTTCCAAAACCGTAGTGGCAAAAAATGATAGCTTACGGAAGGAACCAAATGATACGACACCAATAGCAGTGTTAGTCTGGACTCAGCAGCTTAGAGGAGGACACCCTGCCAGTCCTTTGCAAGCGGTAGAAATACTTAAGAATAATGAAATTTAAGGATTAATAAAATTAATACCTTAAGATCATTTATATTCACTGCATTTCAGTTTGCAATATATAAAAAGCAATTTTGAAAATAAACTGTAATTACCTGTTTTAATGAAAAGATGCTTTGCTTGCCTCACTATAACAAGACGCTTCTAAACATACAGCACTGTGGCACTTCAAATCCAAGCTCTGACTTTCTGGTTTGGCCCTTTGGTGACGTCCCCATGCGGGCACCAGCTACCTAAGTTGGCACAAACCTCTGCGAATCAAAACCACAGAAGCACATACAGCTTTACTGGCGTCTCCGCCCCGGGCCAAATTGTAAACTTATGTCAATGCAACTATATCAGCTCCACCAGTTGATAGCGACATTATTGCTTATCATAATATGCTCTCCCTCCTGACACAAAATGGAAGTTTTTCTCAAGCTTTACGCTTCACTCTTAGCATTAATAGTCATTCTTGTTTTGAAAGATTAAGCTGAATACAGGAAATTTAGCACAAAGAGTGCTGAAGACTTAGAGAACATGGTATAAGGCTATAAAATATATTTAAAGATGTTAATAATTATGTTTTATTTTAGCATGACCTCTAGCATGATTGAAGTTATGCACAAGCCTAGATGCTTCCGCTAGGACAGAGCCTAAATGGTCGGCACTATCACACAGATCTATCACCTGCCTGAAGCCACAGATGATGACAATACTTTTTTTCCTGCCTACTCTTAGATTCTTAACTCCCTGCAAAAAAACTAAGTACATGTGTGGGTGGAAAAGGGGAGATGATCTATTTTAAACAACTCTACAGCTTTCACTTTCATGACATTCTAGGAAATTGTAATGCCGTTAGGAAAAAAAATGACATGCTAAGCCATTTTCAGTATGCTAATTGAGGGCATGTTTCTTGCAGCTATCAGTTTCCAAACCCACTCTTCTTTTTTTTAATAAAAATTTCCAAGGATTTTTTGAAACAGAAAACTGATTTCGAAAAAGAGAGGAAAAAAATAGCAAGGAAATATATGAATGCAAGTTTCAAATTATATCTACATAATACATATTCACACACACACATACATAAAAAAATACATGCATGAACCTTTCTGCTATATTTTTACAGAATATTTTACAAGGCAGCAATTATTTACATAATTTAACTATTCTGCCATGCAATGCACAATTCTAAAAATTAAAAGCAGAATCAGAATTTAGTCACTTTTGGCTCAGTATTCCTCAACAGCACCACGTGAATCACAGCTAAGATGCCCCTAACATACATGTCTTTAAAAGCTTACTGTTATTTAAACACGGTTGTCTGCTCATCAGGTATAGAATGCATTATTGGAATTAACATAAAGGTCTACATATTCTATAGGCAAGCTGCCTTCCAAAACCTGACATGCTAGTGCAGTATGAACTTGCCTCCTAAATGGAAGCTGGTTTTAAAGCCGAGCAGCACAGAGAGCTGTCAAACATGCTAAGGCAGCAGGGGAAGGTCAACAAATAAATAGGCAAGAGAAGAAAGAAAAAGGCATGGGATTCAAGCCCACCACTGGTCCCATGCTCTTCATGGCCCACAGCACTAACGCTGCAGTATGGAAAGACTTGTGCTTTCACACAGAATTGAGGCTATTGCTACAAGTAATAATAGTGCCTTTGCTCCTGAAACACACACAAGAAAAACAAAAAAAAAATGATATAGGGAAGAAATGGAGACCATTATATCATGATGACGCATGCAAAATGAAATAAAGCCACTAGGACACCTGAGAATTGAGCTGCATGATACTGAAAATGATGCAAAAAGGACAAAGCTTTTGATCCCACTGGTGTATAATACCTAAACATTGCATTACACAATGGCATAGAGGCCAAACAATCCTTGAGGCAAAAGTGGATGCCTGCTCTTGCTATGGTCCAAGATCAAAAAATAACTAGCTACTTTCCTGGATCCCCATCTCCTGGAAAGGGCAGATCCCTGCAATGCAGTCATCAGTGAACCGATGATGTATGCTCTTACCAAAAAGATCCTGACAGAAGGAATCTATCCAGACCATCTTTCCCCTAATGAATTATTTTAATTTTGCCTAAAGTCTGTATCTTGTCCAAATGTCACAAACAAAGATTCTTCCAAATGCAATACAAACCCAACAAACTTCAAGTAATTTCTACTCACTTCCAACATTATCTCACAGGTCATAAATAATTCAGGTATCATTTTGGCAGCCTGCTCATAGTTTATGCTAAGCCATATTTCATTCCTTTAAGCTCTTCTTCAAGCCTCTTACCTTCTGGCCACTGTTCTCGCTTTTATCCAAATGCCCTCCAGTTTCTCTTTCACATTTGTCAGTGGTTTTCTGGTAAGGGAAAGCCCAAAGCTAAGAGCACAAACCAGTCAGCATGTCTCTTGGGCAGTCCTCAATTCACCCACACTTTGTGCTATCTTTCCAATTCCAGCAACTTTTGTGCTCATCAGAGTGCTACCAGATTTTGACCTACATAGTCCGAAAGAGAAGGTGAGCTTCTACCTTTACCTCCCACCCACCACCTTTACCGGAGGCAAGCGGGCCCAGGCACGACATGACACGTAATGTCTTGTTTTAACCAGGACTACTGTCCTTTTTTGGCTTTTATCATGACACTTGTCTTGCAAAGACACTATTTCCACCTTCCTGGGTGCCATCTGGGGGACAGGAGGGAAGAGGAGGTACCACTTCCGATTGAAGGCTGTTCAAGGACACTAAATGCACTTTCCAAACTTGATCTCTGTCCTTAGCTGCTGACTCTACGCAACTCTTCAAAGTTTCAACTATGTCTCAGAGCTATTCATGCCAACCATCAATTCCCTCCTGCACTCCTATTATACTTAACAGCAGAACCAAAGCACAACGATAGTTTTTAGTGACTTCAAAGTAGACAATATCACTTTTACAAATCAAAGATCTCCACTACCCTTGAAGTCTCTGATGCGGTTGGAGTTTGCAGAGTTTATTAAGCATCTCAGTTTGGACTAGTATATAGGACAAGGATAGAGAAAGGGTTTAAAACTGAGGCAGCCTGTCTTTTTCAAGTGTGTGGAACATTTGGGGGATACAGCACATTTGGTATTAACACATTTTTCTACTAAACTTAGTGTTTCTATTTGAAAGTCACTGTAGCTCTTCAGAGCAAGTTAGAAACTAGCTACAGTTCAAGATTATTGTAGCCAATTCTTTCAATCAGATGGCCAAAGATTCTTTAGTTGCGCTGAGGGTTTTTTATATCTATTTTTTTTAATATAGATTCAATGTCACACTTGAAAAGAAGTAGGAAAAAAAATCTTATTTTTTAATAGGCATAATCTTAGAGATTTCAAAGGTAAAGAACTGTAGTCCAGTTGATTATGAGAGCATCAGAGATAAAACCTCAAGGATAGAACTAGGAAGCATTTTTGGAAAACATTTGTAGCCCTAAAACAAACAAACAAACAACAACAACAACAACAACAAAAAACTAAGGCAATTGGCTATTATAGGCCAATTGGTCTTGCATTATTCACTTCTACTTTCCTATTATGGCCTGGCACAGGTCCCTTTACTACAGCAGCAAAGGCAAGGTAATTTTTATCACCTGTAAGGGCTCACTTCAGTCTTGTCCTTCCCTACTCACCAGTGTAAGTACTGAAAGATCAATTTCTCCTTTATAGCATCTCCTTCACCTTCCGACTGCAATCAAAATGCCATCGATGCTTTTGCCTAGAATTTCCCGATACCAAAGAAGAATTCCCTGTAAATGTCTATGAATGTTCCCTCAGCTCATAAAAAATCCTATTACCAGAATGGCAGACAAAAATGTTGATGCCTGTGGATGAACTGACCATTGAGCAGCAAACTGACCAATAACCCTGTTCCCTCTGCAAATGAGCCATTCGTTTGTACCCACCTATTACATTTTAGACTGTATGTTCCTTTGGAAGAGAACTGTCTAGCACAAGATCATCATCATCTGCAACAATAACATAAAAGGCAAACACTGCCAAAAAAAATGCACAGCAACTCCATTTGGTCTCTCAAAGAATAAGTGAAGTTACAGATTTTTGCCTGTTCTTCTCTAAAACCTGAGAAAAACACCAATTCTTGCTTAGACTAGATTGTTACTAGACAGACATATCTGTCTCCTGATAACCTATTAATAGAATATTTTTCCATTCAGAGACACATACTCACTTATATAACTGATACATGGATGACAGATAGAAGAACCAGGAAAAATGGAACTTTAAGAGATGCCTCTAAAGCTGGACTTCCCTTAGATGGTCTGCGATCATCCTTACTATCACTAGCCCTCCAAGGGAAACACACAGCTACAGATATTGTTTGATTTTATTCTGTGCTTTCATACGAACTAAAAAGATTCAGAATTGCAGTCAAGTTTGAATTTTTGTGTCAGCATTACTGCCAAAATTACATCAGGATGAATCTTGGAACCTGAGTTATTTAATGTGCTTGGCAGGGAACTTGGAAGGACACTGATGGGCTGTGCAAGAAGTCACACAGAATGTGAATCACCTCCTAAAGCTACAAGTGGCTTGGTGACACCAACCACAGCATGGTGATGCCAACCACGGGCAGAGTAGCCAGCCCCTTTAAACAGCAACTCTGTAGTCTTGCACAGTTCCATTTATTCCTCTCTCCCCTGCCTATCCCCAGGCATTCCTCTCTCCCCTGCTCTTCTGGATCGCTTGGAGAAGGCAGCTGCAGTACTGGAAATAAAAAACACCTGAACTGCAAAAGGCTCTTTCTGACACACTTACATTACTATTCGTTACCAACACAGAAGATGGGCTGCGGAGTATGAGACAAGTTTTTCTGTCTTTAATGAGCATGAAGTTGTTTTTCTTCTCTTGGAGTTCCTTACTGGCTAATATTACATAATTTCTATCCGATGGAAAACATCCTAGGTGTCCCTGCTTGAGCAGGGGGGTTGGAATAGATGATCTCTAGAGGCCCCTTCCAACCTTAACCATTCTGTGATACTAAATCAATTGTATTCTTAATTGTTGCCTTCCTGGAGGGCAACCCCTTTCCCACGTCCAGGCTACTTGTGATATCTTTCACTTCAAAGACTTCTGCTTTTGACTTTATCTGCACTATTCTCAAAAAGAAGTTGAGAGAAGTCTTCACTCTATTTCAAGTTGGTCATTTTTGAAAATTCTGTACCAGACACACAGCAGAAACTTTCAGTCTCACAACTGAGAAGAAGAAACAACTGTCTTTTCACCAACAGGCAGGAATGGGCTGCCCCCCTGGGATTCATTCAATTGCAAATAAGCCCCAGAAATAGAAAATAAATTTTTCCTTCTAAATCAGGAACAGATCTGGTATCCATGTCTCCCAAGCAATGCCATGGTAGGTCATACATTTGCCACAGGATTTTGGTCAACACTTGAGCACACATATAGCCTCATGTAGTTCATAGCAAGTTCATTGTGGTCTTCTTGTTGACATCACCATGCTTGAGGCAGGACCTCAGGAATATAACAGTGAGTTCTAGAACAGTATGGGCAAGCCTCCTGTCTATCACTGTCATCTCTCTGGCTTTGGTTGTGTGGAGATGGCAGATAGCCATGCATTCTTATTTCCAAACCTGTTCAAATGAAGTTTCCTTTATTGCTATAGTCAGGCCACTCTGACCACTGTACCAGACGAAGCTATGACTTCGTCTTGACCCCAATTAGCAGATTCATTATTCATCAAAGTACACTTCTTATTTGCTTCCCTTGGGAACACCGGAGTATCACTGTGAGGATCTTTCAATAAGACTTCACCCCTGAATGCACAGGCTTTCTGATGAGTAACAACTATTCTGTACAGTTCATTTTAATAGGAGTGGATGGTGAATCATAAGATGCTTTAAATCATGTCTCCTGCCTGTATAAACACATCATTCAAGCTTCCTACTGTGCCAAGTGTAATGGCCTGATTGCAGAGACCAGCATTGGGTCGATCTCCTAAATGAGCAGGGTGCCTTGGAGAAATAACCTAGTCAAGCCCCCAAATAACAGAGACCCTACAGGTCTTTAAAGGTATCAGAGGGAAATTCCGTTCAGATGTGACAAGTTTCCTTTCTCTTGAAATACTGAGACTTGAAGGCATCAGATGTAATACAAACTATATTTCGGCTTTATTCAAGACATCACCAATAGCTTCAAATGGCAGATAATACTGGGCTGAAAACATTAGAAGGCAGAATTAACACAAAATTTGCCTCCAAAACCAAACACCAGAAAGTTGAGAAACCTTCCACAACTTTGCCTCGATAGTTGAGTCGCTTGCAGTTGTAGAGCCCCATCACCTAGCACGACAGAAAACGACCCCGACTGAAACTGTGACAAAACTTTCTGTCAATAAGATAAACAGAGCTCACTTTAAAGGAAGATATTTTCTTCCCTTTCTTCAAATCCATTAGAGGATATTCTATTTACTTGCCATGTGTTCTAGTCCCAAATAACTATTCTGCCACAAAGGTCACCTTCTACAGCAGCCATGGCCAATACCCAAATCAGGCGAACACTCCACTGCTAGTTTTCTTTCTCAAAACAACTTCCTCAGGACAATCTAAACTTGAAATCAGAAGGGGATAGAACCAGCTCCCAAGAATAGTAGGCTCTAATACATGTTACATCAGTGCCAAAGCTCAGCAGCCCTTTCACTTAACGCAACCCTTTTACCCTGTGGTTCACTCCATTTTCTATTACAGAGGAATAAATATATTACAATTATTTACCATCTCCTTCATCAATGTTTCCATTGACCTTTGTGTGCCATTGGATTGGACCGGCCACAGACAGGTGTAAATTTGGGCCTAACAGAGAAACAACCGTGGAGGATTATCTCTGTTCATATTGAAAGCAACTTTTGGACTGATTTCAGCCAACGCTAAGCCATTTGAATATGAGTTAGAGCTTACTGCTACAACAAGGAAGGCAAAGAGTGAGTAGAAACAGATACACAAAAACACTAAATCCTACAACTCCTTGATTGTGACCATCTTATCTCAAGACTTTTCAATCAAAACTTTCCTTAAGCAGAAGAAATGCAAACCAAAAAACTGCTATTTATGGGAAAAAAATGAAATGGTTCATTAGAAACTGGTAATACCTGAAGAATTCTAAAAATCAGTTGTCCTATACAGATATTTAACTTATGTTGCTCAAAGATCATGTATGCTGAAAGTCCCATTAAACTGTTCCTCCATACAAAACTTCTGCACATTGCAATTCCAAACGTTCCTACTGAAACCTCTCCCTAGCAGTGTGAGGATGGCAAAACGCTGCACAGCTGCTTCTGCAAAGCAGTCACACTGCAGGACAATTAACAAGTCAGCTGGCACTAGTGAATTTTTATGCAAAGCGTTTTTACACTTTTTTACAATTCCCTGGGATTTTTGCCTAATGGAAGGTCACTTTCCCAGCCAGCTTCCTGAAAGGTTTTGGGTAATCTAGTGTTACAGTGTAAGGAAAGGAGGCGAGCGAACTTTGCAGTACTCCATTAATCTAATCTGCTTGGCTGTTTGTAGTACTACTAAGAAAGAAAAGCCCCAAATACCTAAACTTTCTGAATGTTCAGCGTCCAGAACTCAGCCTCGATTAATTCATGAAACAACACCAAGGAAACACGGCACAGCGTGGTGCTCCAGGGGCCAAAATGCCACTAAGTTATGCAAGCAGCTGTAGCACAGAGCAGATGTTGGTCCTTATAGCTGGGCTTCCTTTTAGCTCGGGGAAATCTCCTCCTTCCCACACGGCTCCCAGGGAGCCCTTCCACAGCACAGGTCCTCAGGGAAGGGGGCACTCCGGAAGAATTTACATAGGACACGCATCGAGCAAAACACACAGCTTTCAGGTAAGCTTTTTTAAAGCAAAATATGCACGGACGTGGTGATGAGAGAAAGCACGCAGCACCTCAGCGATGCATTAATTTGACAGCCCAGCCAAGGATCGCACCCTTGGCAAGAGGCAGCAGGCTGTGCTGCCTTACCCCAGCAGAAGGGCTGCTGCTGGATTTCTCCCCCATCCAGACCTGCCTCTGCACTGCCCACCGGGAGAGGAGCCTCTCGAAGGCTCTGTTCCCGTGCAGGCATTTGGAGGCACCCACGGGGTCTATTTGGCTGGAGGCAAACACATCTGCTTATAAATAAAGAGCAGCTCCTGAGAGATGTGCCCTTCTGAACCAGCTAGCAATAAACATAATGAGCCCCATCCCCTCACCCCCTTTCTCCCCCATGGTTTCTCAAAACACTTCAAATAGAGACCAAGTTCAACACAAGGAGCATTTCCCCAGCATCCCCTCCCTTCAAAAAGTACACGTGCTTAGAAGTTTCTAATTTGATTCCATTCGAGCTTCTTTTTACCAGGTTTGTGGGAAACCAAAGCATCAGGCAGTGGGGGCAACAACAGCCCTTCCCTACTGAGCAACGTGCAGTGCACATGCAACAAGACCATCAGAAATCCCATTCCAGGCTCTTTCATTTAATCCACACGGACAGGCAGGAGGGAGCTTTTCAAGGGGTTCTAACCAGCCCTTCCACCAAAAATTATGTATTTTCATTCAAGGTGAAAACCTATCACCATTTAACAAAAGGACGTTTAAGCAGGCACCTGCAACATTGCTCTAGCATGAGTTTATGATGCATATTTCTAGAATAACTATATCATTATATATATTATGGCATATTATATGTTTTTCTTTCCTCTGAACTGAGATCTTTATGTGCATACAAGGGGTAGTTTCATCCATGTCCAAATGATCCTGAGACACAGTTTCAGTGGTAAACCTACACATACAAGCAAGCTACATAAACAGTATTTTAAAAGCTTCAAATGTACATATGCATTAGATCATAGAATACAGACAGCTCTTGCTCTGTGTACAGTAGCGGATATACAGCTATGAAAATACCACAACCTGATGATCGTACCTAAACATTTTTAAGGCATGCATTGCTGCAATGCTAACGAAGTCCTAACTTTATTCATCAGTGCTGTCTGCACACTCTATTTTTCTGTAATTTATTACAAAGACAAAACCATGCTGCATGTTTGGATGTTTCCAATTATTCACCCTAAGAGACCAGCACTAAATATGAAACTTTAAATGGCTGACAAATATACCAAAAGAGAAGAAAAAATCAGAACACATCATTCAAGAGAACTTTTCCATCAGGAAACACATCCAGAGAGTCAAATTCCACAGCATTTCTAGCAATTTCTTTTGGTAGAAGAGGGATGAAGGTTGTTTTATCATGAGTGAGATCTGGGGGGAAGTAAAGCCAGCGCCTTCTCAAGCTCCTATTCTGTCAAGAATGTAGACTTTAGCTCAAAACTAACTCCAGCAAATTTATTTGTTTTTTTTCTGAAATCTCTAAGAGTCCATCAGTAGCTGCTTCAGTAACAAATAAAATGAAAGGCAATAAACACTTCCATTTTTTTTTATATCAGCATTCACAACTCAATAGCATCATTTCAGTATAAATGCACAGTGAACTTAATCCAGTAATGGTTCGATCAACCCACATATGATAAACTGGATATTCACTATTAGCTAAAAACTGCCCAAGACGATCATTTTTTTTAAAGACAGAATGTTATTCTGTCTTTAAAAAATAAAATAAACCAAAATAAAAGATTATGTGCAAATGCTAGACAACTAATTGCATAATGTACCTTTACAAAATTACATAATACGGGTGCAGCTTGTTTCTCTGTTTTCTGTTTGAAAAATAGATTGTTTAATAACCCATCAAAGCTATCTGTAAACCAGGGAAACAATAGAGCAGATGTTGACTGTTGTCTTGTGCCTCGCAGACATAATTAAACACAATGAAACACTCACGCGCCCAAAGAATAGAGGACAAACAAATACCAAAATGGTGCACTATAAACATAAGCCTCATTTACTGGGCACCTGCCTTATATTAATCCAGGATATTTATACCATTGATGAAAATAGGAAAGAATTGCTGTAGCTGCTGTCGGGCTACACAGCGAGCTAGAAACACACAAAAAAATCCCTCTCTGGGTTGGTTTTAGCTTGGATAGTGCTGCTTCCCGCATTGTTGACTTCCCTACAAGGAGGCAGCCCCGGTATTTCCTCCTGCAACAAAGCCAAGCCTGGGCAGGCACATTTTCTGTGAGCAAAAGCTACATAAATCACTGAAACTGAGCGATCCAAATAGACTGAAACCACTGCACTTGCTCTGAAATTCAAAACCATTAAGACTTCTCCATAATTCCATCTTCTCTTTAGCTGCAAAAATAATTCCTTCTAATTAATCTTACCTTTTTTATTATTATTATTTTACTTTTTAAACACAGTTTCATAAAACAGTAATGGCAAAGAAAGGCTTAGACTGTACCAAGTGTTTGTTTTCTGTGATCGCATTCCATAACATTCTCTAAATCTCTATTTCACATCACAATTTCAGGGTTTTATTAACCTCACTCTTTATTTAAAGTTATATAACTATTTTCAATGTTGATCCAATATTCAAAAAGACTTATTATGTGAATAAATACAAAATTAAGTAGTCATTTTTGTGGTTGCTATTCAAAATGACAAAGTTTCTGGGTAAAAGAACAAGTTTGAAAATGAACATACTTAATGCAAAAACAAAATAAAGGTGTATTTTTGCTAATAAATATCATTCTAATTTTGAAATGGTAAAAAATGTTTTAGTGCGGTGTTATTATTACATTTAGATGAGGAATACAAAATTGCTTTGTTTACCGCAAACACATTTTCCCTTTATATTTTACTTAGTTATGTCTAAGAAAGGAAACAGAATATAATGTGATCCGCATCTCTTTATGTTAATAAAAGCATGCTAGCCTATTTCCATAGACACCACCATAAAGCATAAATACCAAATGGAAAACAAATGGAAGAATAACACCACTGTGAAGCAAACCAATCAACCCTAAAACAGCTGAGATAGATCTCATCCACTAGTTCATTCATTCTTTATAGAAAAGAAATGAAAATATTCCTAGGTGAATCAGATTAAATAAAAAAAAAAAAAAAAAAAAAAAAAAAAATAAAAAAAGAAGAGGGAGAAAAAACAACCACAGCAGCTCTGAAAGGTTGTAAAGCACTAAATTCTTTTGATTTATGAGACGGCATCCACCGCATTGAGCAAAACAACTCAGCATGCCGGGACCTTTTTCCCTGAAATTCCTTTATTAACACAACCTGGCTCTGCCAGTGAACAAAAGCAGTGGTGCGGGGCGTATAAATCATTAATACTATGCTGTGCAATGGCTGAATATCCTGTGCGAATTGGAAAGCCTTCCTGCACAACAGGGATTTTGGGGTTGGAATTGGCTGCTATGAAATGTACTTCATCATTCTCTGTGTTTGACGCTTCCCAATAGCTTTGTACTTTTCCTTTCCTTTTTCTCCCCCAAGCCCGGCAACTGCAATAGAAATTTATTGGATTTCATGTCTGCAAAGAAAGAAAGAAAGAGAAAGAAAGAAGAAAGCAAACTCATTTACAAGCAGAACTCTTCTCCCTCCTGTTAAAGATAGGTTATGTTTGAATAAAATCTACTAATTAACATATTCTGAATTTTTAAAATGTTTCATTCGCCACTTCAAATCGGAAAGAAACTGCAAACACTAACAAAAACATGGTCTGTCTTAATAAGAAATTGTAATAATTATGATAAAAAATCAGCTATCAGTAAAAAGTCCTCTCTGAATTACTGTCTATTTTCCACTGGAGCCTTTTATTTGATTTAAAAAAAAAACAAAAAGAAATAAAAAGAAATGTGCCTATAGAAGGCACTCCAAGTCAGACATATCAGCCTTTTGCTTTGGGTGTTCCAAGATCTTTGGCACTGAGCAACAAGTAATTTCACATGTGTGTGATAAGCGTGGTATCTGGAGGAGATGACAGTAATGGGAAAAGAAAAAAAATTACTTTTTGGAATTGCGGTTTCTGAACACTACTGTATTTTTGCAGCAGCTTCAACTTGGGTGGGGGATATCAGAGCTACTTATCTTGCCTCTTGAGAACAGGCAAAACAACAAAAGCAGCTGAATGTTTTTCCAAACTTTGACTGAAATGAAACCCCGATAGCCTTTACAAATCGGTCCCACGCCAGCACTCCTTGGAGAGGGTCGCTCTTCGAGAAAGTACAAAGGACTACGGCAGACGAAGAGTAATGCTTGAAAAGCAGCCTCGTACCATATGCCACCCAACAGGAAAAACGACACACATTAGGAAGGTACCTAAGGATGCCATCAGTCTTTCAGCTAGGCCACAGCATCATTCCATAGGCATCAAGCATCAGCCCCGGAGACAAGCGAATTTATTGTCATCCAAACGCCAAATCTTTTAGGACTCCTGGAAGGTATTTTTGCAAATGTGAACAAGCAAAAATCAGAATCCTGAGACATTCCCGCGTGCCATTTTACACTTCTGCAGCTCCCCAGCAGAAAAAAGATTACAAGAGTGAGCCTGCAATGCATGCACAAGTCCCTCTGCATTACACAATAATGACATTCTGAACGGAAATAAATGAAGCCCCTGCAGTGCTATTCTGTCAGCTTTTGAAAGTAAATAACTTGGCTTCTGACAAGAGAGAGACATTTTTTTCCTCCTCCTGCCATAGAGCATTAATTGAGCTATGCAGCCATGTAACATCCCAGAGATAGGACTAATACATGACAAGGAAAAAAAAGCTTACGAAACGAGAGGACACCCATCAAGTATATGAGTTGCCTGACTTTCCAGCCTCAAATTTTCACACTAATGCTATTCTGAGAAGACCAGCCATACTCTGTGGGGGAACTTTTAGCATTTTCCTCCCCCTGTCCCCCCATAATATTTACTGAACCTGTTTCAAACAAATATTTTCAATTGGCCTTCTCATATTTTTAGTTACATGAAAACCTGCATTTTAAAAGTTGTTTTTATAACATGTTGTTCCAAAGCGAAGAACCTTTCATGCCCGTAATCAATACCTGTAATTAGCTACTTATTTTATGAAAGGCCAACTTGCCACAGTCTAGAAGAAAAATAGCAGCTATGCAAGAACAGGGTATGAGAAGCAAAGCTATGAAACAGTCTTCCAAACTGCACTATACAAAACCATTAGTGATAATAATTAGTGTATTTCAATAAGAAAGTTAGGAAAGACATGTCAAAACTCCAAATAAGCACATCAATACTCTCCAACGTGTGTATGAAAAGCAACGCACTTGCATTTTCACTCTCGAGAACCTGAATATCTGATGTGTTCCAGTTCAAGGAGCACGCGCTTTCTCTCCACATCCAGACAAAAATCACTGCCTCACTGTGAGCAAAAAATAACCCACTGAATACTACAGCAGCTAATTTTGATTCTGCATGTGTTCAACACAACCAGAAAGAGCTGGATCAAAACACAGTGAGATCTTGCCACAGCTGGAGCCTGCTGTAGTGCAAAAGACCAAAGGCCCAGCTCCACCCAGGCAGGATGCTCCCAACGCTGGCTTTGCTATTTTCCCTAATTGAATTCACGGGGCTGCTGCACTGGCCGAGTAGGAGGGGAAACGCAATGTAGAAGAAGTCAATGGCTCTGCAGCAGGCAACGCGGAGGTAAACGAGCAAAGAAATGACAGGGGTTTCTCGGGAGAGCTCGTGTATTACATGCCACACTTGAAAACTAATAAATCAGTGGTGTGTGCACCTTTGCAAGGCAGCAAAGCCTGAAGGATTCGTGGAGGGTGCCGGCATCAGCGCCGTAGCTGCGATGCACGCTCGCGAGCTCTAATGTCACACTTCTATCACTGCCTTCCATGTGCATCACCTAGTGAAGGCTCCAGAACCATTCTGAGCAGAGGTATTAGCATGATGATAGCCTCCCTTTGCCAGACTGGGAAACGCACATGCTGAAAACCAAAACTCTTTATAGCCCAGCCCTCGTGGCTGCAGGTCAAAATGTGCACCGCAACTGCAGAGATGCCCGTCGTGCTGGGAAGGCTCCCGAGGAGGAAGCCAAGGCACCTTCCCTGCCAAGCCGTGCGGGAGCACGTACTTTACAGAGCAGCACAAAACCATCGGGACACGTCTGGCAAACACCCGCCAACTGCAACAGCTCCGGAGCAGCTGACGCAGCAGAAAACCCAGCCACCACTTCTCATCACACTGGCTTAAAATATACTCCAAGAGCCCACGAAGGAAAATGACGGCGCTAGGACAGAGATTCCCCTGCCGCTGCCCGCTGGAAGCTGCTTCCTGGCTGCTCCTGTTCTTGTGCTGAGCAGCCGGGAGCTCCTCATGCCTGGGCTGCTGGTGTGTTGAGAGGGGGGCACTTCACTCGAGCACCTCTGGCTGCTGTGGAGCTCAGCTTGTCCCCAGCAGGCTGCCAAATGCCAGCTCCGGTGTGTGGGAAAGGGCCCCAGCATGGTGTGGCCTGGGAACAACGGGACTGCTCTGGGGAAACAAGGCCACAGAACCCGATAGGCCCCCTGTCCATTGAGAGTTGTGGCTTCAAGCACCAACTTTAAGGTTTACCCATGACTGCCACATGGTCTTGTTTTCCCTGTTGAAGACGAAGAGCACATCAGGACGCCATTCCTTACTTCCCCCAGGACAGGCCCTCCACACACAGCAACCGTGTTCCTGCTTAAATGGGCCAGAAGGGCCCAACAAGGCAGCCTGCAGCCTGCCCTCCATCCATCGGCCACAGGACAGCTGGAGAAGGCCCGGGGATGAGCAGATAGCAGTGAACATTCATCATGAGGACTTCACTCATGCAGCCACAAGCCTAGGTTGTAGGTTCTTACGTGAAAACCACCATGAGGGCCTAGACTGAGCAACCCAAGAGTACAAAGAGTCCAATCTGTAACCTAACAGATGCTTAACACTTTCACAAGCTAAAGCCATATTAAATAATTATAGAAAGCGGTCACAGAGAAACTGATATAAACTGACTAGATTTTTTTTAAAAAGCCACGATTTTCATGAAAACAATAGGTTTCTAAACAAGGATGTCATGAGAAACATCACATCTTGTAATCAAGAAACACCAGATCCTTTGAAGATCCACTAAGATATGAAATGTCCAAGAGGCAGACTGTGACTGCAACAGTGACACCCCATACGTAATGAGCTTGCTCTCCATCACGACAGTAAACTGCATCCAGAAATTATTCATCCATTCTAATGCTTTATACAATTCAAACACAAAGATAATCTGTTCTAATCCTTTTTCCATTATTGACACTATTGACTACATCAATTGTAAATGCTATCAAATAAATCAACTTTGAATTAAGCCACGAAGAAAGAATGTGATAAAAAGTCCTTCAGACTCCTATAAATCATCAGATCCAGAAGCATGTCATAGGAAACCGAGTGGGGAATTCAGCCTTTCTCCATAGTCATAATGCTTAAGGCCTAAATAAAATCACACTAATTTACCACGTTAGTAGTTACTAATGGAAGAACTGGGGTAGAGATGGAGGGTTGCTGGGTTTTGTTTTGTTTTCATGATGGACTTTATTTTATTTTTAAATCTTTGATACGAGAGCTCTGCTGTGAACTACTCTCTTGTTAAAGACAGAAAAGGTTGATATTGAAGTTTCAGCTCAATTGTTTTCGATCTGTGGATGTCCACTATGAGGAATTGCTCCATTTAAGAGGAATTACCCTTTGTAAAAACCACTTCACTATTTAAAACAAACCACATGTATCATCATTAAACAGAAAAAAAATACCAATTTTAAGATACTGACAGCAGCACAGTGACATGGATTGTTACGTTATGCTTTAACTATTGGACTTAGTTACTTTGAAAATTTCAACTAAACAATTCAATGCCCATACCAACTAAATAATTCTATGTGCTCTCAAAAATATAGTATACCATAGGGACACATCAGGTAACAGGACTAAACCTACATTAATAAAACCTAGAGCCCAATTTACAAATTGGGAAATTGGGGATACAAATTGGTCAAATTTCTGCTGTAAGAATTATTTTGCGCCAGCATTTGATGTGAACCTGAGGCTAGGAATTACTTGTTTTAATAAAGAGGGGAAGAGAAATAGACATGTATATAGCCATTTCAAGTACTGAAATAACAAAACCTGACAGGCTGCACTACCAAGCTGAGTTTCTTTGGCTTGTTTTTTTAAATATTGTTAGTATGTAAAATTCCAACTCACTATATCATAGACATTAACCTACACATTTTGTTATGGTTCTTATCTACACAACAGACTACTAAAAACTTTCCAATCAGAGCCTTTTGCTCATTTCTGCCATCACTACGGACATTTTGGTATTAATGTTGTTAGAAATCCAGAAAGGATATTCAAAGGTTGGACTCTTTCATACAAAGATACTTCTAGATTGTTGCAGAAAATTCCAAATAACTAACTCAGAAACATCCTTCAGTGTTTTTCTTTCAAATGACTATCCTGTTGACAGATGATCTATAATGTGATTTAGGCCTCTGCATCATTATTTTTAACTTGAATGTTGCAACAGCTAAGCTTGTGTTTTTAAGCTTATGTTATCATGCAAGCCCAGACAAACTGCTTAAAAACAAAATTTCAGTTCCTCACATAGCTCTTAAAACTTTCTGTATAGATGCAATCTGAGAGAGATCACAGCAAACGCATAATTCCTAGCACTGACCGAGAGCAACAGCACTTGGGTGCCCACATTGTGGAAAAGAAATTTGTTAATGCATATCAAACAAACTGACGAAGCAGGGTCAGTTTAGCAAATAAATAATGTCCAATTCGAAATCAAACACAGATTTTCCCAAAGGGTTAATATAGTTACACAGAAAAAGCCATTCTCATGGCTACACATACGTTTACTGACAGGAAGTCCAATGTGCCCATCTTGAGAAGAATATAACAAAAATGTCTCTTAGAGTCCCTCAGGAAAGGTTGTGCAGATACCCAGATTACTAAACGCATGACAAAAAGCTACTGTAACACAGAAAAACAGAAAACGGATTTCTTCATATAACCAAAATAGATAATAAATAAGGTTAATGACTTAGCACCCTGTTGAAATAAATATTTTAGAATTAATTTTAAATGAGGTACAATCTGAGTTTTTTTTCTCCCTCCCTTCCAAAAAATACACAAGTGGTGCACATAATATCTATATATTGTTGTTCATTAGAGTCCACAGGCAGGGAGTCACTGGTTCCTAAGTTGCCAGGCAAAGCTTTAGGCTACCAGAAGTAAACTCAACACACAAGTTCACATGACTGAGAGAAAAAAAAAAAAAAAAAGAAAAAGAAAAAAGAAAAAAAACATATATACATACGCATTCACACTTTTACTGAAATAATTATGATTACAACAGACATACAACACATATGGTTATATTTGCAGGGTTGCTAGAGATGATTAGGCATGGGAAAAAGACTATCATGGTAAGAGTTCATTGATGTTTTCTCAAATACAGAATAATGTTACATGTTAGTTTTACATACAAAGTCACTGTATTACTTCTTTTCTATCTAATTTGTGGCTAAAAGGTTGCATGTTATTTCTAAGAATCAAATGCAACAAATAATAAATCCTATCTGAATTTAGATGATAATCATCTGACTCTCCAGGAACTCCAAGCAAGTAAAACGCCAACTGAACACTCAAAATAAGCAAAAAGCAGCTTATTTAGAACCTGCCACAGTTATTGGAGACCTTTTATTCGTAAATAACTCATTAATAGAGGTGCAATGAAACTAAGCTGACACTAGCATTAACCAGACCGTAAAAACCAACCTTTTAATAAAATACACCCTTCCAGTGTAGCAGTTAATCCACTTAAAGAGTTAAAAATTTATCTTCTAGGCGCAGCACTTTGTCAAGTGCATTAGCAATCACTTCCCATACCTCTCTGGAACGGCACAGACGCAATTGAATTCACTGTTTTAAAGTAATCATTATGGTTGCACAGTTTCCTAAACCTGAAAGCAGTGCCCTGATAAGGATGTGTTTGCATAATGCTGCTGCTGCAGCAGCTCGGGGAGGAGGAAGATGATGGCAGGCGCCATCCTCACCTCTGCTCCCCTCCCTGCGACCTCTCACCTCCCTGCCCTGTCCCTTCCCGCAGCCGCGTCCTTAACCCTGTCACCAGCTCACCGGCCACCGGGACAACCACGACCAAACCGGGCGGAACATTTCGCCTACAGCTGCACAAGTCAAGCTGGAAAATTAAAACCGATCCGTAAAAGACATTTCCAAAGCGTAGCCAACACACAGAGCTACTAACACATCCAGTTTAATTATGGCATGCAATATATTTAAATATGAAATACACTAAATTCTCCTAATGTACATTTCAACTGTGGACACATTGATCTCCTACATGCATGTAAAATTTAGGGCATATACTCTTGTTCTTATATTCTGCACTAGGCGCTGTAAGTCAGAAATGGTTTATATTACGCTAGAATAAGGAAAAGGCTTCAGAAGGTTTTATATCCTTCAAATAATTCTGTTTTGCTTCAATAACAGAAGGGCAAGTATTCTCAAACAAAACACCTTTCTATTTCATTTAGTATTTAAGAAAAAATATGCTAAAGAAATTGTAAGAAAAATATCTGTCAGGCATTTGTAAATACGAAAATTAGTTACTGTCTGTATCATGGAAGTCAATATACGTATAAACAACTGTAGTGAAAGTTAAAAGTTCAGGCAAATGCCCCTCTGCTTTATTCCTCAGATGTACGTAGGCACAGGATTTCTTTCTCCCCTCACCCCCCACCAAAGTTTCAGCCAAATTAACAGAATAAATAGGATTAATCATTTCTGCATGATAACATATACCAGTCGTGGCTCTACATGCCTACTGCATGATCCTCTGTAACGGCAGGAGAAAAGACATTTAAAAGAAAAAACAGAGAAGTAGCACACAATGATGACTCCAGAACGCTTCAAACAATAATGCTGCATTATCTAATAATTTATATTACAACAGAGAAAGGTTATCAACTAGTAAATAACAGGGATGGGGGGGTAGGGTGAGGAAATACTTTTTATCTCTATGCACACGCACACACATATATAATGCCCATGAATTAAAAAACAACCCTGTAAATGGAGCAGAAACCAGTATTGTTTTCCTGATTTTGGAACATCTATTTAAATCCATCTCAGTTCACTCCAGTGATGTATTTCAATTGTGCACAGATATAGCTTTACAAATTACCCCTTTTCTGATTAAAATCAGTTTGATTTTAATCAGCAGCATGTTACAACAAAGACTTAAATTCCTGGCTTCAAAGAAGGCTTAAGCAAAATTGCCACTGGGTACATTTACATTAGAAGTATAATTTATGCCTGCAAGTGAATAAAGAGCAATCCTTTATGGCTGAAACTCTGCTACAGTATCCATAAGAAACACAGTCAAAGTACTGTGTTAAAACATCTACAAACAGCATCAATAAAGATATTGCAAAAAATTAACAGCTATGCAAATGCTTGATGCTCTGCTAAGACAGATCTTGTACTCGCTCTCACCATTCCTAAATGCAGAGACAACATTCACCCCGAGCAAAAGGAGACATTTAGACAGTCTATTCATATCAAAAAATACCTTCCGAGCTCACAAAGCCCCCAACCGATGCTGACGGAGCCGGCAATATCGAAGAAGTTAAGCGAACTTACCTGCTGTAAGTACATAAAAGTCAAGGCACAGGAGAGCTGGGGACACATGCCCACATTCGGCAGTGCCACGCAGGTTGCACCCGTAAGGGGATGCTGCATGGTGTTGCTCTGAAGTCTACGTAGAACAAGTGAGGGGGCTTGCATGCAAGCACGTTTGCCCTATCTTGTCACTACAGGTTTTTTTTTTCCTTCTGATTATTTAAGTAAGAAACAGTTTTTCTTCGACGTCTTTCCTCCAGTGCTAGATCCCTACATTCATTTGTCAGCTAAGGCAACTTGGTAGATTTAAACCGCGAATTTTTAACAGAAGGGGAGAGAAAAAAAAAAAAAAAAAGAAAAAAAAAAAAAAAAAAAAAAAAAAAAAAAAAAGAAAAAAAAAAAAAAGGAGAGAGCCTGCAGCCTATTGATGAGCAAATGGAACTTCCTCAATGACAGCGCGAGCTGCGGCTCGGCTCCCGAGCGGAGCTGCTGACTAGTCGAGAGCGAGATTGACTCCGCGCGGCTCAGGCGGCTGCTGCTGATGCTGCACGGCTTCTCATTTGTCAAATGGGTCCTAGGGCAGGGTCTTTACCACTCACCAAAATTCAAATACCGCATTTTAAAAATCCCCGGGGAGGATGGGGAAGGAGCGCGAGTGAGCGTGCTGCATCACAGGCATCCCAGAGATTTGGGCAATTAATGTCATTGCCCAGCTGGGACCGAGCGCCTGCTAGGATTCTGCATGCACGCGCACACACAGACACACACCTTGCTTTCCCTCCCCTCTCAGGACCCGCACCTGACAAGAAGAGGGCTTTCCCCTCCTAAGAACAAAAGTACCAAGCTCAAAGTGGAGAAGGGAAAGCTAAGCCTGGCTCGCAAGAGGATTCCAGTGGGAAAAGCGCTAGCAGTAGATGAGCTTGTTTGAAAACACGGATTAATTTTACATCTGCATGTCAGCCACTATTTCGGTTCCCAGGGAAGCCTATAAAATAATACAGAAAAAGTGTGAAATACCAGCGCAACCGCCGCAGCAGAAACACCAGGAGGGAAATAGTGAAATAAATGTTATGGCTTTCCTGGTTTTCCTTTCTTCTGGGGGTGGCGTGGGGGAGAGGGAGGCTTGCATAAAGACTCTATCTTAAAATTCTTCTAAAACTGATCTCATCTAAAATTACAGATGTATTTGACAGCCAGTGAGTCTGTTCTCCAAGAGTGCCCTATCAGGTTACATGGACAAATTACATGGGTAATTTTTAGAATTTTGTGTTTACTTTTTACTTGGAGAGTGATACCTCAAATTAGTATTCTGCTCTTGCAGACTTTTTCTTTCTTTCTTTTATGGAGTAATAATTATTCATTAGTAGATCTAGTTAGTCTTTATGTAATAAAGTAGGATGTGACCTGCAAATCAAATAATTTATATTATAGCTTGTCCTTGAGGTCCAGTATTACAGGTCTCCTTTTTTCCTAGATACTACTTAAGTATAACAAAAGATACTACTGTTTTTAATTAGTGTTTGACAAATGAATGAATTATTAATTCTTCAGGAAAGAAGGTCAAACCTCAGAGCAACACCTGAGGTTTTGAACGGGCTCCTTATAAAAAGACTTTCAAAAGATTTTAAAATTAGCAGTTTTACAGCACACCTGTAAAATTCACCTTCCACAGAGAAATAACTTCTAACGAGAGCTGCATGTAAATGGTAATCAACAGCAATACAACAGAGGTATTTGGATATTGAAGGCTTCCTTTAAAAAGGAAATAAAAGCCCCTGCATAAATGTAAACAGACAGAGAACATGTCATTGCAACTGAGACTCTGCATTTAAAATATATATATTATATATATTATTTTGCATTTTACATGTGTACACACATACCCACACCCATAGAAACTTTAGAGACTGATTCAGATCCCAGAAGTCATCTTTGTGGAAAAAAACAAATGTTTTCCAGTAGAATCAGTTATTACATAATTCTCTTTCTCCGAAGCAGCCATTGTAACCAGAACCATGTATTTAGCGCTCCGTGGTTAACACTGAAATAATTAACAAACTTACAGTACAGGGATTGCTTTTTGGCTTAGGAAACATCCCTGCTTTCACAGATTGTCATGGACTGCTCCACTAGATCAGCACAGCTCAAATTACTATAGGACACAGAAAGGAAAAGAAAAAAAGAAACAAAGCAAACAAAAAAAAAAAGAACAAAAAAAGCATGAGAAAGTGAGGAAGAGAAATGAACCCTCCCTATGCCCTTTCTCCTCTTTTCATTCTTTCTCTCTGCCTTAAGCAGTCTCCTGTTCTGACAGGACTATGTCATGTTTTTCTTCTGCCTTTTTTTCCCCTTTCCCCTCCCTAGCACAGGAAGCAGGTTCTTCTGGAAATACCCTAAGCAGAGAGAATTTTCCCTTCAGCTCATTTTCATACGAAACATGATAAATTATACATGGTACTTTAATAAGACCTTATCAGAATGTTTAATGAAAAACAAATATGTTATGTAAGGAGGCAGATAACCCGCTCGCTCTACATTGTGCCAGAATCAAAGGCAGTTTGCTTCCCAGCCAAACCCCTTGGAACTCCCTATGTCTAGCTAATTTTCCAAAGTGAAGCTCTGGAACATGCTGATGGTCAAGCAAAGTTTTTTCTGTCTATTGCACTGTTTTATAGCTAAGACGACATCTATAAAACAAATGGGATAAAACACAGACTCTTAAAAACAACATGCTGAACAAATACTTCATAATTTAGTAAATATTAGAAGTAAATTTCTCCTTGCTTTTATCCTTTGTTATCCTTTTATCTTCCATCCTCTGTTTCCACACATCTCTCAGTAGGAAAAATACGTTCCACAAGTACTATGAACACCCTCTATTTTTATTAATTCATATTATTGAAACAAGAACATTTATATTTTTATTATATAATTTATCTGCATGCATGCACTTATGTATGCACACAAATATACTATAGGAAGGATAATAAAGCTACAGATTTCTTTAGTCTGATATAATACATTACTTCAATTGAGTCTTAGGAAGTTCCTTACCCAATTTGCTTCCTTCAAATTATAACTTGCTGTTTAAAGGAATACTATAATATGCAATATATATATTCCTTAGGAATGCCATAATAAAGCAAGCTTTAGCTCATAAAAATAAAATAACGTCACTTCTTTTAAGCCACGTCCTGTTTACAAGAGTCTATACTAAACCCAATCCTTCAGCCTTAACCACATTCCAAGTTCTGGCTCTATGCACAGCATACACTATCCTGGATTTGCCAGCAATACATGGATCACCAGAAACATAATCCGGCCTTCCATCCTCAAGCACAGCGAGGGCAGGCATCACTAGGACTGGCTCTCAGCTTCTAGAGCTCTTCAAAAGATGACAATGGATTTTCAGACCCAAGACACTGCGCTCAGGAACTGAAGTATATTTTATCCCTTTATTAGTTGTCAATATCATCTGTAAGGTTTCCAATTCACACAAAGCAGCACCAGTAAGATCTGAAGGAGACCACCTGCAAGACCACAACACACAATGTCATACTTGAAACTGCTCCCCGCAGTAGCCTTGAATTTAGACTGCTGTGTCCTACCAACTATTCACATTTATCTTTCAGTAAACCCTTATTCCTTGCAATTTGTCCATTAACAAGTTACCTTGGTGTTTAACTCCAATTATCTTCTCTCAATCAAGATTTTCCCCAAAGTGGTGATATTGTCTCACAAGAAGCAGCAAAACTGTCTGCATTGAAAAACCATGTAATTCCGTCTTGAATTTCTGGGTTGAATTTTGTCCTCTATTCGTGTCTGCCACATTCTGCACTCGTTCCTCCCTAATCATAAATCACATCTCCTAAGGAAACACGGAGCCACCTTCAGAACACAGGAGGCTTTTCAGCCCAAAGCTTCTTGCAGCTCAAGGGATTACTTCCATTCCTTGACCAAAACTCCTATTTCCTTTCCAGAGGGCTTGATAACTCACTTGACCCTGCCCTTTCCTATGAGATCCCTTCCATCTGCTTCATTAATGTCTGAACATTGATGGGAATAGAGAAAATGTAATAAGAAATATTTTTTTTAACCACTATTATAGAGATCATGTAGACTATGATCATACCAGACTTCAAGCTTTTTAAACAAATCACAACTGAATCTTACATTAAGCCTCTGAAGAATACACTTTCCTTTCCACTTTTTAAATGGTTAATATGATGCAAAAATAATTCTGACAAGGGATAAAGAACTAGGAACAGTGAGGTCCTTTCTCTAAACCCTCTTCACTAACTTCACATGACCAAATAGCTCCCTGACTTGAGACCATAAAAAGAATCATACTGTAAACTTTAAAAAAATCACTTTTTTGACAAGTTATTAACAATCACTAACATCTTTGCTTTCTTCAGTCCATGTAACACCCTATTTCCTTAAATATCTATGTTGTGATTATTTTTATAAGCTAGGGAATAGTACTGACACCATTCTTTTCAATTAAGCCCTCATTCTGTGGATATTTTCTTGTCATGAAAATTCCCATTTCTATTTTAAGGTTTTTATTAAGACTGCTTTTCTTCACTAGGTCTTTCCACAAAGATCAAGACATTACGGAGACTTGCACTTACCTCAGGCAACTAAGAATTATTAATTTTCTGTTTCTGCTAAGCACTGTTATGTCCATTGACTTCTCCAGTACTTCACATTCCCATCCACAAAGACACTATACCAAGGTTAACCTTTTCAGCGCCACTTAACTACGTATTCCATAAGCTTTCAGTACTAACTATACAGATTTTCCACAATGTAAGAAGCCAAGATCCCTCATTCCAGCCACATATGCAAAAGTAAATAAATAAAAATAATAATGTTTAGCTCTTAGAGAGTTTGCAGCCTTTGCAAGCAGAAGGTGCAAGCTCCACGTAAGGTCTTACTTTCCTGGTCTATGGTGTCTAGTTCTTCGGTAGAAAGCAACATTCACTACAGCAACGGGGAAAGGAGAGATTTCCTTGTTTTGGTGAGGTTGCACCAGTGCAGCTCGTTGAATGCAGTGGATTTACATGTAATTTTTTTTCACCGTAGACAGCAAGGTGTGAGCTCAGGCCCTCGGGTTCCTCCTCATTCGCAGGGATGCGCGGCCGGCTCGGGAGCGTGCACAGCTATTCCAGCACCTCCATCTAGTGGAGACGCAGCTTATATCAACCCGAGCTCAAAGCACTTCTCAACTCCAAGGAGCCACACTAGACTTTCTGACGGTGTCCCCAACTCAGGCAATCGACATAGTAAATAAGGTGTAGCAAGCAGTATTACAGCAGAGCAGTTATGTCCTCAAAACATAAGCCTAAACCAAGGCAAAACGGCCACAGGATGAGGCTCTCAATGACTTTAAATTGCTTTGGGCTTGCTGTAACCCTGATAGCTGCCCAGCATGCTCCCCAACCCACTCCTTACGCCAGCAGCACCATGTAGGACTTGGTGGCAAAGATCTTGGAAGAGGTGACTGCTGATGGGAAAGCAGCAGCTTTCCCAAGGCGCTCGGCAGCCCCAAGCTGCGACCTGAGCTCATCCGCAGCTACACCTGAACTGTTACCCTGCCTGCACCTTCCCAAGAAGCAGCGACACAAAGAAATACGTAAGGACAAAGAAGGTGAGCGAAATCGGGGCAGCAAAACCTTTTCTCAGTCCTGCTTCCATCTCCTCCGTCACGAAGGCTGCAGGAGACCTGGAGATGCCGGTCACAGCGCTGCTCCCAGCAACCTGCACTGCTCCCACAGTTGCCATATTCTTTGCAAAATTCAAAAACAAACAAAAAAAAAGACTTAACAGCACAACCTTTAATTATACGAAATTTCCTGGTGATGTTAAAAGGCCTTGTCTAATTCTGTGAAATAGCTAAAAGCACATAGGCTGCCCACCCTAGAAACAATGCAGAAGATGAGGAAAACCTACAGTTTTACACAAGGCGATTAGACCCACCTGTGTCTGCTTTCGCTATGGATTTGGTCTGTGAGTCAACAGATGGGAGCAAAAAGAGATTATTTGGTATTAAAGACTACATATATATATATATAGTCCATATATATACACATACATATGTACAGATATACACACACGTATGGACTATAACTACCTATGAGAACAAACATTTTTAGCCTAAACTCGTTCCTTTTTCTTCTTTTATATAGGCACTTAAATCACCTGTACTACTATGATTTCTGCTTTATGCGGACTGAATATATAGACAACAGAGGCTAAAATTATTTTCCCACAAGTTCAATATGAAAAAAACTGCCTCCCATTTATGCCCCTTTAATTGCAGCCCACATCTTACACCTTGTTACTGGTATGACATAACAAATAAAAGGTTGCAACTAAAGAGTGAGAAAAAAGGAGTAGAAGCACATCAGCTGAGAGCTTGTTTTCATATTATAGCAAAAAAAAAGCCCCACACGAGTATATCTGTATCAGGGTAGCAGGAACATATCTTGCTGAAGTCTGTTAAGTTTTCCAAAAGAGATTAATAAATTCCTAACAGAAAAAAAGGACAAATCTCAGAAGGAGAATAAATGAGAGATTAATTATGCTATTATGTAAAGATTGTTTCTTTCCTCTGTAGGACTTAAATTAGCTGGACATCAGCACTGTTCCTTTGTAAAGTGAAATCACTTCTTTTATTATTCTGTCTAGAGCTATACTCTCTCATACATTCTGCTCAAATCCACCAGACTTAGTGTCCAATACAGCAGCTAATTTTAATATGTACAACAGGTAAATATTAACATGTGCCAGGATCAAACCAACATATCCTCCATGTCCCCACTTCCCATGTCCTCTGCCTACATTTTGCCATGTACAGAAGCCATGTACAATGTCTCCACAGCTCCCTGCAGGAACATAGGTATCTTCATTTCTACTAGTAAATCTCCAAATTGTCTTCATCGTTTTGACATTGCCCTACAAGACAGGATCAGTCAGCTTTAAATTTAGTTCAATGATCTTCAAAATCCTGTCTTTTTTCCTTCTAATTCTTTCTTGTAGCTTTCCAACTAGAACATCTTAAAATTAGCATGACCAAGCTGTGGCCTGACTACAGCTGTGGCCATCACCAAGCATGACTCTTCAGTCCTAGTTAAATACTCCTCTCCACTGAAAGACGCATGGACAAAGCTTTAGGAAAAATAAAAAGAAGCCTTTCAAAGCTCTGGCTTCTGTATATACTACAGCACTTCCAGGGCTTTCCAAAGTACGTCACCTATGCTGTCTCTTCCAAAAGACCATTCCAGCAGACAGACGTCAGATGTCACAACCCAACCTCACTCTTATGCCAGAAGCTAGAAGAGGGTTTTTTTGGAGCTTAAGAGTTTTGTCCATTTATCACCCTTGCAGAACTACATGTTTTGGCCCGCAGGCAGCTTTCCATATGGAACTGATACAAAGCTGCCTATACAGGCCTGCTCATTAAGCCTTGAAATAGGGATACAAGTATTGCGTGAGGAGGTTCAATCTGATACACAAAGCCCATATAGTCTCTATTGCCTTTTTTTTTTCCCTCCTCCTCCCCGTTTATTTTAGCTGCTGGTTTTGAAACAGTTGCTTTGTTTCCTCACCGCTCTTTCACCGAATCCTTCTGGGATCCTGTCCTCTCCACACTACCTTTCCAATTGCTTCATTAGCGTAACCTCTATCAGATCTGTTCTTGAGCCCAGCATCAATTCCTTCCTCTTTTCACTCTCTAATTGGTATTTTTTTTAATCTATCTCAACTTCAATTGATAAGGTGTCACATTCAACATCTCTGACTCTTTCTCTTCCTCAGCTAATAACTAGGGCCTGCCAATTCTTCTACAATATTCTCTACAAGTTATTTGCTTTCATCAACACTAATCAACTCTCTCATATTATGGTGGCCATCCTTCACCTCTGCTATTTGCAATTCCCTCCTTGTGATCTTTTATTCACTGAAATCCGCACCTGCACTACCAAAAATCCCTCTTCTCTTTCCCTCTACTGCTATGTCACTTTTTGACACTTTCCCCACTTCTTTTGCCTTTGCATAAAGTTCAAGTTTCTTATCCTCAGGGATTCAGACCGTTCAAGGCTCTGCACGAAAATTTGTTCCTGTTTAACATTTACAGCCTAATTAACTGACATTCCTTCCTTTCTCCAAAAATCCTCTCAATATTCTCACACACCTGTAGCACTTCTCCCTTATGCTCTTCTACTTTGGATAAATTTGTCCTTTGAAATACAAACTTTTCAAGAAAGATAGCATGACTAGGATGTTCTGAGCTATGTTTGCACAACATAATGTATAATATGTTCAACATTACGTCAGAAATATACTGGAGACATATAAGAAAAAAATCAGGTGGTATTTTTCTGCACTGATGTATGACCACACATAACAGGCAACAAGCAGCCTGAACCTCCTGAAGAGACAAATTCAGGTTTGTCCTTTTCACCTGATATTTAAAAACAATCCCATCCCCACAGTCCTATTTTCAGACACCAGTGCACATTAAACAATAACAAGACTACATTAGATAATATAAAACCAAAGCCCACAAGTAAATTTAAGATCTAAAATGCAGTTATAAACAACTGCTTTTATGTAAATACACTCTTTTTCAAGTCTGAACAGTACTTAAATCTACTCAAAAGCTCTACAAGGGTTAAAGAAACTAAAGGAGAGGTCAGATAACAAAACAAGTTTCTCCACACCAGGTGCCGAGCACATTCTTTAAAGAAAAATAAATTTTAAAACATACAAATTATTTATCTTCTGGCCAGCAGTGCTTCCCAGTACAGTGTCTGATTCCTCATATGTATTGAGAGGACATTCTTAAAGAATTTCTGCAAACAAACTCCAATCTTGCTTTTTTTCTAGCTTTTACTCACCAACCTAATTTTCTTCTCTGCTCCTATGTATGTACGAAATCCCTCTACACTTCCACATCCCAAGAGCAGAAAAGGAGCAGAAATGTTACTATTGTTAGAGCAGGAATCAAAGCTAAAGCTAACGCGGGCAACCTTTGTGCCTTACTGCCAAGGTGCTGCCAATGCACAGAGAGCACAACAAATAATTGGGAGACAGCAGACTAGTGATCTTCTCCAAAACATACGCTTAAATTCAGGGAAGCAAAAAGTCAAAAAAAGTATAGATGTAATAGATAATCTTGTTAATTAACGAGTTCTGCATTTAAATGAAGCACAGGTCTGATGCTGTAGATGCTGACATATTTTTTAAGGGGTCATTCAAAGTAGTTAAAAGCCAAAACATGACAAGTAGCATCTTCATGTTATGCTATTATATTCACAAGTTACCTAGATTAAGTAAAAAGCATCATCCTTTATAGCTCTTGCAGGTTATTATGCAGAAAAAAAAAAAAAAAAAAAAAAAAAAAAAAAAAAAAAAAAAAAAAAAAAAAAAAAAAAAAAAAAAAAAAAAAAAAAAAAAAAAAAACCAAGGTCATTTCAAAAATAAAGTGTTTGAAAGCTGCAAAATTATTAATTCCAGCAATTTACAGAGTTGCAAGTTTCCTACGTATTTTGCATCAGCTCAAACCTGTGAGCACCATCTCTCAGAATGACACCCTGGCTTATTCTGCCTGCCTGCTCGGACACTCCTGCAGAACCCATCCCCTCAGACACTGGGGGTGCTGGCAATGCCTCCACTGCAGGAAAGCAGCCAACCTCAGCAGCTCACTTTATCCTGGCCACGCAACAGTCCTCAGGTGCTCGCTTCAATTTTGGGGCAACCTAAACCAGGTGCGAACCATCGCCCTGCAAACATTCCACAGAGAAAAGAAACAGCAGAGAAAGAAAAGCAAGATTAACTAAAAACAAACAGGACAAACAGCAACAAATAAAGAATCTAGTTTTGTTCTGTCCTCCGCAAGTCAAACACACTGAAACTAGTAGGACTCTGAATCCTCAATGAATGCAGCACTGGGCTCTCCGGGCAGAAAAATACCTGCAGTGCTGCAGATTAAGCCAGCAGCAATATTTTTCTCAAGGATTTTGTGATCGTTTTCAATTTAGAATACATGAAAATAAGTCCAGTTTATCAGTTTCTGCACTAAAAGGCTACTAAAATCATGGTAAATATCAGAACTATATTATCATTTACACCTGAGCCACACTGACAACTCTACAAAATTTGTCACTGACCTTGCCACAAAGTTAGTGCTTTCATTTTATCATTATTCTTACTTCAGTATTTGAAAAGTTATTGCTGAAGAGCCATTGTCAAAACTGAAACAATATGAAAAGAAATATAATTGGGGGGAAAAAAAATTCTTAACTATCTTCTTTACCTAAGTCTTGCCAAATAATTCAACTGCAAAATAACTTAGTCCAGGAACAAGACAATTTGGCTGCGTAATTCATCAACAATCTTAATCCTGTGTATAAGTATTAGGCTGTCTACAGAAATGCTTGGGAACATGTAGGAAAATTCACTGCAGGCTAGGGAATTACAAGATGTATTGCTAATGGATAAAACAAATAAAGCAAAATCCACCTCTGGCTTCTGCAATCACGTACAACATTAAACGTGTCGTATTTAACCCTCACCTGAAATCCAAATGCTAACAATACTTTACATGGAAAATTGATGTTATTTAACAGTTTATCCACAAAGAAATAACTGTTTACTCCTTAGACTGCTGTAGGTCTCACTCCATCCAAGCAAAACTGCAAAACTCTGATCAACAAAATCCAGGGGTCTTGCTTCATATATGGACTCTTCCTAACTACTGGAAGAATTTTGATATTTTACTCTTTTAAGAGTTTTTTTGTTTGTTTGTTTCTTCGTACCTTTTTGATATATAGGCACACATATATAAAATACACTGACAAAAATATATTAGACGTGACTGTGACTACGATTACAAGCTAAATGCACAAACTCTACAAAATGCAAGAAGCAAGTCCACCAGTGTCATGAGAATTCATACATCCTGAGAGGATTTTATTGCATATAGCTTTCCCACAGACACATTACTCTTCCTTCAGTGGGTGCAGAGCCCAAGTACCATCCTCAGTATGGAATGACAAAGGAGAATGACTTTGAATTACTAAGAAACCTTTAGTTCCTTGACTTTATTTTTTTTTCTTTTGTTCTCTAGCTTTCATCCTTGCGCCAACAAAATCAGACACTTTTCTACAAGGCTTCAGCATCTACAAGAGGGAACTAAAACCAGAACGGTTTCTTCGATGCTCCAATGGCCAGCTCAAGTTTTTCCCAAAAGCCCTTACCCCAAACTAGTTTGCAGACCAAAGGATTTAGGATCCTCCGATTGATTAGGGACTGGTGATAAACGGTCCTGTCTGATGCTGTGAAACTCATCACCCGAGGCAGAGCACAGCAGCTCTACAGAAGGATGTACATGCAGCCTGATCTGAACTAGGGTGGCTGAGATGCTCAGAAAGGGCAAAATTCTGAGGTTTTAGCCGCTTACTTACAGGAGGTTATTTCATGAGCATTGTCAGTGAACCTAGTTTTTCTTCTATGACTTCTCAGGTGACCAGCTTCTTTCTTCTTAATAAGAAAATACAGGGTAAATTCCTAAGCTTGAATACTTCATCCCCCAAGTAATTTTGTCAAGCTCATCTGAAGACGCACTTTCACAACAGAAGCAAAGCTATTCATCTCAGTATTAAGTTAACACATTACACCTTCTCAGTGCTTGATTTTGCATGGAAATAAATTTCACTTTTCTGGACACAGTCTAATAAAATATTGCCAATCCACAGCTATTTGACTGGTAAAAATAAGACAGACAGTTGGGCCTGGGCTGCCCCCAGCTTAGCTCTAGTCCAGTGAGAGGCCCTTTGGCAAAAGGTTACACCTCTTGCTTCGCCCCTTGCTCAACACCTATCCTAACTCCTTGGTATCATGAATACATGCTTGGTTTTCAGAGTTACAGAATCCATCACCACTTATTACCTTATTTCTAATATTAAAAGAGAGAAAGTCACTCTAGAAAAGTCACCTTTCTTTGTTGCAAGAGGAGGGTTTTTTTTGGCCCAACAGGCAATGTACCAATGTGACCAAATGACCAAAGGTCATTCCTCAGAGGTAGAGATATGACTGTAGGCTGATAGACCTGTAGTCATAGCCACAGGCCAACATGGAAAAGGGCAGGGTTGGCAGGCCCCAAGCTTTGAAAAAATGCATCAGATAGCTTTACATATAGTGAAGGAGAAGAAATAAATCTATTCACAGCATGCACAGAGCCCCTCATCCTTCCTGTTATCCCTCCTATGACATTGCAGGGGAGGAATCCCTCACCTCTGCACCAAACATTGCCTATTCATAGCTAACGTTACATCAATGAACCTATAGAAAGATAGAGTTCTCCTTCCTAGAGGAGAACTTAAGAACACTGAGCAAATGGATAACTTTTATGTTTCCAGAGAAATGTATCCTAAGCTACTGAATCTCTAAAGTTGAATATTAACAAGTTGGCCAGTTATTTCAGTTTTATTTTCAATACAGTGTTTCACTTTGGACCACTTTCTTAGGAATTTCCTTATTATTATTATTTCTTTAGAAGAGAAAACAGCAATGTATGACTTTCTTTAACATGCAAAACTGCTTCACATTTACTTTCCTCCCAGGAGCGCAAACAGTTTTGTACTTGTTGGAAAGATCTGAAATGTGTGTTTCGCAGTCTGCAAGATATAAGTTGCTTGTGACGGTAACTTCTAGAATTTTTTCTGGCAAACATAAAAAAGTTTATCACTAAAATACTTGGTCACCTGCTTAGATAATTTACACATAATTAGATGGAAGCTCATAACTTAAGGAAAAGTATAATGAAACTTCTTTTAATATGAAGATTAATCAGAACTTTTTTCTCTATAAAGAAACGTATTTACGTGTTTATACAACCTTACTGTACCTCAGAAGAAGGCTAAAGCATTCAAATAGTTTTCAGGAACAGCATAACTAAATACTTAACCAGAACTAGTAAGTACCAGATAATCTGTACAGGAAGTGTGAGTTGTTATATGCTCTAACTAACTTCAAATGCAAAAATGACAGATTATCCATGTAATTATGAGGAGAACATCCAGAAACTGTGAATGGGTTAGCCCATACAGTCTCATGGGTGTTGATGTCTCTTTGTCCTTTTCTTTCCCAGTAAAATGAAAACTGATAAGACTCTCTTCATTATGAATAATGAATGAATGCCTTTCTTGTTGACAGTCCTTGCCGCCAAGTAAGAAGCCCTGAACTTTCATCTTTATGATGCAAGATTTCTTTTCTCATAGAAATCAACCAAATGGAAGGGACCTCACTGGAAAATTCTGGAGTCCAATTCCCATGACATCCACTGTGATGTTCTTTTACAGAACATTTTCCTCTCTTAATACTTTCTTTCCTACATACATTCGGTACAATGATAGGCAGACTGGAGGATACAGTATCCTCTGACTGCTTTTCAACAAAAAAATGTGCTTAAGGATTTCCAAAATATAACACCCAATTTACAGATGATCAGAAATGATTTCCCTATTATTTCTCAGACATTACTAAGCCCTGGAGCTCTTAACTTTGGAAATCTGTAGAATACTAGCTGTCAGTGACTTTAAAGACATGTGCATACATACATACACATACATACATATATATATATATATATCACACACACACACACACACACACTCAATTCCTAGGATTTTGGTAAGCAGTTTAGCTATGTCTCTGACCAACTTGATCACACCTGCATGACTGCCTGCCCATTCAGTCTAATGTTTTGAGCTCTACAACAAGTCACCACTGCAGGACAACACATCAGCATTGTGGCTTTTGTAGAAGCCAAGCAGCAAAAGAAAGTAAAAAAGAAAAAAATAGAGTAGCAATGCTGGAATGTTAAAAGAAACAAGTCTTAATATGTTTTATGTATTATATTATTTATGTTATTATAGTAGTTGTGTACTATTTTCCTGATGATTTGTATTTTGTCAAAGAATCCTTTTGTTCCATTAAAAAAAGTTCAAATATACTCAAAAGTGGGGTTCTGTTTGTATTTCTTTTATCACAGACATAACATTTAATCAGAAAAATCCTTTGTTGTCTTTCTTTATGAGATAAAATCAATCACCAGAAACATCTTTCCCTTTCAGTAGTCACAAATATCCAGAGTACGCTGTTTCAATACTTAGTTGCAGTTTTTTATGTGCCATCACAGCCATTTTTGGGGTTCTGCCCAGCCTTCGTCAAATCAAACCAGCTTTACCCGAGTTATGCTTTATGCAATTTTATATTTTGCTCCAAAAGAATATCCAAAATAGCTTTTTGTTTTGTATTGCTTTTCCTGAACAACTTTTGCTCTACATTTACAAATTGCCATTTTTTTGGCATAAGAAAGATTAAGTTTTTCAACAATTTTGACCCATACACATAATTTTGTTTTTATCGTTAAGCAGAATGCACTTACATAACACTCAAAGTAACTTCAGAGTATTTTATTTGCTAATGCCAGTGCAGAAGTGCAATATAGGGAATATGCCTTTCTTAAGAGGGGAGGAACACTGTAGTTTAATGTTTTCTTTAATGTATCTGATGCTTCATTGTGAATGTAATATCTGCTAATTACTTTCAAGTTTTGCAAGATATGAAAAATAAAAATGACACAAACTCAATATAATGAGTTTGCTAAATCTTAATAATAAATACTTGATAGTTTTAGTACCACTCACGTACAAAAAATGAGGTCTGATACAGTCAGAAAAGTACTGACTTCACTACTGGCTTAAAATTGAGATTGCAGGAGTATATTACAGATTTTCCCACACCTGCTGCAATGTACACAGTTGCAGTTAGGGGCTAGAGAGCGATGAGGTCAGTGACGGGAAGGAAAATATGATTAAGTAATCCTTAATACGATGGTAACTATGACCTTTGGATTCCATTTCAAATCCAGCTATCTTGTTACCAAAATAATATAGTACAGGAAGGATACTCCTTGCTAATACGATACAGATTCCTAATAGGAATTTCATACCTAGAACTAAATTACAGATATGCCAACTAAGATATATTTTTACGTGCATGTGGCACAATATTTCACAACATGCCATGGCAGTCCTTTCCCTTGACAGAGGAAAAGAATGAAGAAAAGAAATAATATAAGATTTGGGTTGAATAACATGACAGTGCTCACAACGAGAGTTGATTTCGTATACCAAATCCCAAATGGTTATCTGTCACTAATGGATTCTTTTTGGGGAAGTGTTCAACTGTTAGAAAAAAACATTGCATAGGGGAGGAAATTACATTCAGTTAAACTATACAGCAGCAGGGTGGACGGATTCAAATTTGATTTTGTATGTAAAAGGTTGGAAAAGATATGCTACCAAAATAAATGCTTTTCTCCGAAATGATGTTCTGCAAATGGTATCTTGTCTCTGTAAAACATGGCATGTATTATTTGTTATATTTTTCCCTATCCTGTTTTTTTATATACATATATATATATATATATATATATATATATATTTTCCCCCTCCAAAAATCAGTTGTGGTATCAATATATCATACACCAGGGAACTAAAGGCTACGCCTTCTATTCGTCAGGAACAATTATGTGAATGCAAGTGAGGATATGAAATAACAGCTCGATATAATCACAGGAACACAAGTCGTGGTATCGTACAATCGAGGGAAGCACTGTACTGAAATTCTAAGTAAAAGGCAGTAGTTATCTCTTGTAACAAAGTCTCTCAAAAATGTAGCGTGCTTTAATTAAATGTGTAATTTTAATCCTTGCTTTCATCTTAAAGCACTATAAGGGTTTAACACACACAAAAAAACTCTCAGAGATGATTTCTTCTGCTGGTCCCTTGCCATTTCAAAAAAACCAAAATAATTCAAACCAGTACAGTATCTCTAAAAGTACAAAGAGAAAATACATGCTGTTAAAACAAGCAGGACCTTGGCCAGGTGGTTGGTGATAACATCATTACCTCCAAGCAAATTCTAAAACAGGGACTACTTTGAAAATTGGATTTAAGCCAATGGGAAACCTCCTCAGCTCTGGACACTCGCTTTTTCATGCAACGGGATATTCACTGGACAACAAGGCAGAGCAGGACGGTGCCACCAACTGAATTCTTGTGCATTTATTCTAAGTTAAAGTTTTGCAGAAAGTAGTAAAAAATTATTTTTCCTCACCTTGATAGAGTGTTTACAGTGTAGGGGAAATTAAGGCAAGTAGTAAGAAAACAGCACCAAATATTCCCCCCTCCCTTTTTAAAAAAAAAAATCTTTATATACATGCCAGGTATCTTCTAACTAAAGAAACCTTCAGATGCTGTCATGAGCTTTCGCTTGGCTCTAGCAGCTCGTGCTGGATCTCCTTTGTAACCATTCATGCTGATTGACAGCTGCTTTCCAAGAGCTACAGGGCATTTCTCTCGCTCCCCTTTGCTCGCACATACTTTCCGAGATAAGCCTGTCTTGGATCCAGAACTAATTACAGGCCCTGAGAATACAAGGAGCCTCGAACAGAGTTCCCTTTGCCAAGAATCCCACATTTGGAGAGCGTGTGGAGTTCTTGCATGGGCCTTTATAGCACAAACACCTCCTCCTAGTGTCCCCTAAAACAGATACTACTGGTGAGCCTGGTGAGACTCTCTATGAGACTATATATTGTTATCTTCACAACGCAGTGATTGTGTTATCTTCACAATGCATTTAACACTGCATCGTGAAATCATGCATGTTTCTGAAATCATTCCAACTCCCCTCTCCAGCCGCACGGCAAACACTGCGGGGAACCTCGAGGCTGCCCCCTTAGCCTATATATCTATATTAAATAAACAGCTCTTCAAGAGTCCTGATACACACGCATCAAACTGCCTAGTCACAAAGCAGCATAAACAAATACAAGTTGTTTTGCAGTGTATAATGCTCTATATCCAGTGTTATTATTACTAGTCCTTTTATTTCATTATGTTAATTTAGTCCTTTTATTTTATTATGGTGATAAAAATGAGATCTGTCCAATTCCATCCTGGCTTAATTAAGAAAATTTGCAGTGAACTAACATCTTCCTAATCAGTGAATGTGAAAGAGGAGGTTCAGTCTTTTTCCTTTCTGCATCCTCTGCTGGTAGACTCCTGATGCTTACTGCAATGGCTAAAAGAAACTATGTCACTTAGAAAATAAAAGCTATGGAAGCAATCATATTTAAATTGAAATCCAGTTTAAGCAAAAACAACTGATTTGATGAGGATGATTGTGTTCACATCTCTAATTGATACCCTAGTCCTTCTTATCACGTGAGCTATCTGCAGCATAGGCCATGGAAATTTTCTTGCAAAAGGGCAAGAAGTTGTGATCGTCCGATGCATAACATTGGTGACCCCATTTTAGGCTTCTTCAGAGGCCACTGCTTCTTTCCAACACACTTAAAGCTAGTTCAAAGACCTGAAAAAGAGTAGGACAACTAATACCTGTTCTGAACACGTTGAAAAGTAGTGTGAAAAAAATGTACAGTCACAACGTGATTATCTTCTTGTTCAGCACATGTGCAATATAGACCCCATGATCAACAGCATCCTCCAGTATTTGGTGACTGGAAGCCAATGGCTTTAAATGTCTTTCTACAAATTCTTTTCATTACTGCTATATTTACTTTTCAGAGGTAATTAAAATCGCCTTTAAAATGGTACACAGACTAATCATCCCTGTAAGTCATGATGACTTTATGGGGAATTCTCTCTGCCTCTCAGGCACTAAGCAAAAACCTTACCAATGTTTGGGTTTCCTGCTAATGCTGATTAATAGCAGGTATTATCCTCAGTGTATCCTATTAATTACTACCCTAGACAGAAAAAGCTGACATTATAAATAAATTTCAACATATTAAAACAAAAGAACAGAGCTAATAATACTGGCCATCTAAAATATTAGTGCTTGATCTTTCTTTTTGTGAATTTCCAACAGACATGTAGGGATGTTTAAGTTTATATGTGCAATGTCACATTCCTGTACAACATTGTGCTAAGGACTTGACACTTAGCAGGCAGTCCAATATCAAGACACACAAAAATATAAACTTGCAGTCCTGAAGGATCTCTCATGTCAGGAAAGCAAGTTTTGGAAGATGACCATCTTCCTCCTCCTTCCTATCCAATGCACACAGCGTAAAAAGAATAAAAAAAATCCTAGTCTGAAAAATCGAAATATCTTAATCTTGTCTCCGAACAGTGTGAAATGCATCTCAACTGAAAATGGTGGAGTTCCAGCTTCCACATGAACTAAGACTTGCACAACGACAAATAAAATAGTCAGCAATATGCTCTTCGTATGACTGAATAAGGCATCTAGATAAAACTGAAAACTACAGGAGTACATTAAATCACTGTAAACACATGCATGAACTTTAGAACAATGTTGTCATGAGATTATTTATCTTCTAATCATACAGAAGTGCTATATATTTTAGGTCTTTTACGGCAAAACAAAAGCTTTGCACAAGTAAAATCTAGTATCTGGAATCTTTCTTACAGTATTTATGAGCTCATATTCCCCCCCACATCTGTACTTCTCTCATCTGCAACTGTATTTTTGCCATTTTAGCTTTACACTGCGCAGTATATTAGTTTCACAAGATATTAAATGATAAGCAATCTGGACACATGCCAGAACAGATATACCAGAGAAAATGTATCCTCATGGGATCATTAACCTAAACAAAACCAGGGTCTGAAGGAACACAAATTATTTACACAAAATATCTTTATACTTTTCTAATGCTATTTGAATTAATCACACTTTCCCCATAGAGCAGCCACCAGTAAGAAGGCAGGTATTTCACACAATACGACAAAAGATTTTCAATTCTTGTCTTTTATAAATAAAAATAAATCTTCACCATACAAACATACACAAAAATGTATTTGATTCTTCTCCAACCATGTTTTACACTGTTTTACCTAGTCTGAACAAAAAGATTTTAAAAGAATGATTTTTTTTTTTTCCCATCAACACCAAATCCATCATCAAAATCTGTGCTCTGATACACCTATTAAAAGACAGGCTGCACTATGCTTAGTTCCTGCCTTAATAAGGTCAATGTGTTTATTTTTTTTTCATTCCTTTATATGTTCTTTGTTTTTCAACAGTAATCTCTAAATTCTGCTCTTATTGAATCTAGCTAAATGAAAATGTTTTTCATATTGTAAATATAACCAATAAAACTTTTTCATAGTAACATCTTTATCTTAGTCCAGAGCTGCCAAACATAGTAAATATTCAAAACATGTCACAAAACAAATAATAGTTTCCCTCTAACCATTCTCAGTGTGCACTGTTAATAAAAACCCCTCTTCCTTTATAATAGCATGTGCTAATGCAGTATAAACTTAAATAGTTAATCGCCCAATTTCTTTACTCTGCCCAAGCAGATTTAAGAAAAACGGTACTTCTAAATGAGGGGCATCTACCTGCACATTGCCCTGATTTAAAGGAATATTTATGTTAAATCAATAGAAATGCTACTGCAAGTCTTGAGTGGTCCAAGCAGAGAACTGATTCAACATACACAACTAAGAATAATTCCAAACAATTTATAGCCCATCACTTTGCTGTGGTGGACGTGCTGGCACCGAGGGGCATGGTTCGTAGCTGTCCCACACCTCTTAGTACGGCTTCTTATTATGCTTAGGCACTTAATAAGTTGGTGCTCTGCTCAAGGGAAAGGAAATTCTTACAGCTGAAAATAGGAGGGCAGGTCTGGAGGGAATGATGCACCTCTAGAGACCTGAACTATGTGGATGACAGCACTGCAAACACCGGGCTGTTCTCGCACAAGCATTCAAAGAACTGCTCAAAACCTGATCATCATGTTCTAACACAAGGGCCATTCCAAAGCCACCCTTTGCAAAGCAGGAAATAATGTGCTTCTAACCCTGCACTGAGCCAGAACTCAGGTTTTTGAGTAAAATCCCAAAGCGGGATGATAGAGTGGAGAAATAAAATAAAATTAGTTACCACACCACTATCTGAGATATATACACACACGCACATCTATACACACACACACACGTCAAAAATGCACCTATGTTGATCCAGCAGAAACCTACCCAAGCACAGAGAAATTAGCTTTTACTGTGAATAGCAATGACAGAAAGAAGGGGAAACTTTGAAGCTACTTAAACTGTCCTACCATGTCAGACGGCTTCAGCACACACTAAACACTGTTCTCAGTTTGTTGACTTAATTGTTAATCATATTCTCATAGTGAATCACGTTTCAGGAAGCCCTTCCTTAGACTGAAGAGAGAAATTTTCAATTTTTTGTTACACATTAATTACACCTTACATATTTTAATACCTAGTCAGCTATAGGAAAGTTACCTTACCACTCTTTAAAATAAATGTAAAATCCTTTACTTGAGAAACCACCTACATACCAGCACTAACACACACGCTGAAATCAGTCTGACATCCAATCTGTTTCCAACCTACAGCCACAAAAATAGAGCATTGCAAATTCCAAAAAAAAAAAAAAAACCAAAAAAACCCTAAAATTTTCCCTAAAGTACTTTAAAACTTTTTTTTTTAATGACTCAGAAGCTTTGCCTCGGCAGAGTTCACCCTTCCTCCAACTCATTAACGTGTATAATTAAAATGCAGCAGCCTCCACTTTTTATATGGGGATTTTCAAAGAAGAAAAAGGCAATTGACTCTGACTGAAATTCACTGCACTAAACTATTATGTTATAAAATCTCACTTTTAAAAGCATTAAGTGCAACAAGACTACGTGAGTGACAATTCCCAAACAGCACGGAGCAAAAAAGCTTAGTTGTAGGCTTTAGCTAGCTCTAGGCCGTTGCAGAAATATCCTGAAATAGGAAAATTATTAACCCTTTCAAAGTGCTATTTGCTTCTGCTGGAAACCATGACTTCCATGTGCAACCACATCTCACATCTTTCCAAATACAGTTATGAAAATTATTAATTAACTGCAAAGCTACCTACTTACATATGAAAGCAACTGCGCATACAAGAGGTTACCAGAGCGAACACTAGCACAGTTCAACTCAAAACACACATGCGAAGTGAATCGAGAGTAAACGTCTATCTCAACAGATTCTTAGAAATGGCTAAATATGCACATCCGCAGCAAGAACATATAAGAACAGAAAGCCTGAACAAAATAGTTTAAAAAATATATTTCTACCTTAAATTAAGTTTCCATATATACATATATATATATATATATATAAACATCAATCTCCCCAAATTTTTTTTTTTAAAAGTATTAAAAGTACTTTAATACTTGTTTAATACTAATCTGATTTTAAAACATTTTTGTGTTCCGGCATGAGCAAAATGCTAGATGTAATGAGATGTTTGAATAATTTGTTCAGTGAACTGCAAATTGCAAAATACCTGGGAGAATTATCACACTCGCAACACGGTTCAAGGGGCTGGCAAAAGAAAAACCTCAATACCAGACCTAGTCCATTACTCAAAGCTATGCAACAAGTAATACTCCTGCTAGAACTCAAAGCACTGAAGTCTGATACTAAAGATGATGCAACCAAGACATTGAATAATGCAGAGTCCTGCACTGGGAGAGGATGCATCAATGCAGCTGGCTGGAGAGCAGCTTTGCAGGAAAGGACTCGAGGTACTGACTGATGACAAGAGAAAAAGAAGAGAAAAAGGGAAAAAAAAAAAGAAAAAAAAAGAAAAAATAACTTCAAATATAATAGTGGCAAGCTAAAATATTTTAGTGATGTCAAGTTTTGAATTTTAAATTTAAATCCCAAAGAACTGCAAGGATCTATGCATATGGACCTCCTAGGAAAGAACTACTTTAAGTGGCTTCTTTACACAGTGTTAATTCTATCATCTTGTCAAAGTCTTTACAATTTACTAAATTATTAAAACTTCACTGCTGCTAAAAAGTAAAAAATACATTTTTTACAGATGACTTTTTAGTTCGTGTCCTCAGCAATGATTATTGAGCCTTAAAATAAATAAATAAAAATAAATATATCTAAAGCTTTTAAATAAGCACTTGGAAAAAACATTTCTCTTTTGTCCAGGCTAAAGCACGCTATCTAAACATGACTTTTCTCTTACTCATAATTCTTCATGCCATGACACTGATCCCTTTCTAATGGTTTCAGTATGTATTAAATGCAGGGAAGCCTTAAGATGCCATAACTGAAAGTGGAGACAGAAATGCTGCAGTTCCCAGACGGAGAGTGGCTTTTGAAGTCTATTCAACATCTTCCTTCCTACTGTGTGCTTCCTTGCAGAATCCAGCGCTCTCCCACAAAAAAGACTGCTCTGTCAATGGCACAGCATAAAGTATCTGTCTTCATCAAAAATCTTTACAGTCTGCTTTAAATTGGGTTTTTGCAACCATGTTTGACAGTCAGGCCATAGAAACAATCTCTTCTGAACTTTTCTAAGCTTTACAATGTAATATTTTAACCCTACAGTTCCCTCCAACTATCTCTTTTTGATTAGTATATTAATATATATCCATATCAATATATATCCATGTATAATTTCTCTGAATTAATCAGGACTCCTATTTGTTCCTATATATGTAAGGTACAGACAAGCAAAATGGCCAAAAACTACCAAAAGCCACAGCATTTATCCTCCCACCTACTAATACACAGACAACCCACTTGGTACATAGTAAACCTTTTATACATATGCAAATAGGTAGTAGCTTGCTATAAAAGGTTACAAGTTATTAATTACAATATACAGTTTCCAGTAACCCCCCATCACTAGGAGCCGATCAACTTCTTTAGACGTATGTTTTCTAATAGCTTAAAAAGCTTAGGCCCACTGAGAAAAATCCATTGCATTATCAAAAATCCTTTGCACTATCAAAAAAGCATTGATAGTACTGAAAAGAACTATTGCTACATTTTTCTTAAAAGCAGCAATTAAGCAATATTTGGGTGAATATATAGAGATATTTTGTGTTGAAAACCTAGGTATAACAGCATGATATGACTAATCATGGAAGAATCTAAATTTTGAAAGAAAATTTTTCCAAATCTTACTACTTTGAACCTGCTCTGAGGAACATTGTTGGAAAGAGACCACAAGAAAATGCATGTTTTACAAAGGAGATTCAACTCAGGAAAAGTTTCACTACTGGAAAAACTAAAATAAACCAACACTGCAAGAAGAATGAAAAGGTAAAATATTTATTTTCGGAATCCTTGCTATTCTACTGTGTGTTGCTATGGCTTTGCTTTATATTCTACATCCTTCTCTGCTCACCTTCTTTTTCCGTTTCTTCCTACCTAAATACAGCTGTAGAGAAATGCTTTTATTTACACATAAAGGTACACATATGTGCAAAAATGCTTGAAATTAATACAAATCCATTACTCGTACGTTTGATGCAAATTAGCCTGGAAAAAAAAATCAATGCAGAAGGGTGAAGGGAAAAGAGGAAAATACGTTCTATATGCTACAGATTATAGCTATATTATAGATACATTCTATATGCTCCCCCAAATAATCCCGCTTGCCTGGCTTCCCCCCTCTCTGGATGACGGGCAGGAGTCACAGATGCCAAGCTGGGCAAGTTATTTTCCAGTGATGGCATCTGGCTCCTTGGCACCGTCCTCTGACATTTGTGTTGGCTTCTTTGCAGTTGCCTCTGGGCTTTTCAATGGGTTAAGCTGATGATAGGATGTTGTCTGCTCCTGGATGCCTTTTTTTTTTTTTTTTTTTTTTTTTTTTTTTTTTTTTTTTTTTTTTTTTTTTTTTTTTTTTTTTTTTTTAATTTAATTCACCCTTTATTCTGTTTAATTTCTGTAAGACTCTCTACATCACGCTGCAATCTCTTTCCTGGAGCTGACACAGGTAATGGTGTAATCGGGGCTAGTCTCATTATGCCAATGGATAATTTGGATCGGACAAGTCACTTGGTGCATTCTGCACTTAAAAAATAGCATCTGCCAAAACTTATTAATACAAATATTTAATTCAAGGGCACTAATTTCTTTTATAACCTTAAAAAAGAAAGAAAGAAAAAAAACATAAAAAACCTAAAGTTAAACTTTTACTAAATCTAAAAACTGAAATGACAAAAGCAACCATTTTTGTTATTTGATTACCTTATAACCCCTCAAGTTTAAAAACTCATAATTTCCCGCTCTGTATATTACAGAAGATGACGATAGAACATTTATATTTTGAAATACCAAGTCAATACAGTGCTTAAAAAAAAAAGGGGGGGAAAAATCACAAAAGGTAACTCCAGTGGATTATCTCACAGCAACATGGTTTCTAGTTTAGAAAAACCATTCATATGACAGTAATTACTAAAACAGATGGGCAAGGAGCCAAAAAGCGGCATCCCATCCACAATGGGCTGGATGCAACTGGGAGGCATGGAGCAGAAAGGAGCTCTGCCAGATTGTGTGGCAGCTGAGAGGCCGATTGGTGACCATTTGCTGTGCAAGCTCAGACCCAGCTAAAAAATTAGGCATTCCCCACTGATTTCATGCTAAAATAGTAAAAACTGCTAGCCTCTGATTGAACTTGAGCAATGGATACACCGACAAATGTTTTTTCTTCTTCTTTCCTTTGAGTACAAATTCTCCTTCCTGCATTTTCCTCTTCTTTCTCTTCCATTTGTAAGATTCGCTTCACATTTCAGATCAATATTGTTAGCTACCAAGCTACTGGCAAGCAAAATATGCCAGCAATAGGGGATTGCAGACAGAATTATACAAGAGAGTCAAAATATCGCCCAAAATGTGGTCAGAAAATAATATGTACACATGTTATTTCTTCCCCACAGGAAGTCCATTTAAAAACACTGCCAGAAATCACCAGTACTGATAAACAGCATTTTCCTAATACAAATAAAAATCTGCACTCACATGGTGGGATCTTTAAAACAGCTAGAAAAATGTAAATCAAACAAACAAACAAAAAACACCAAACAAAACCATCGCCAACACCACAGCCTCAAATGCAAAAACCTCAAGTTAAGTGGACCTCTCACCTTCAGAAGGTAATACATGCACAAAATTTCCATTTAAACCTTACTGTTGACCAGCCAGCCATTGTAAACTTCAGAAAAGCTTTCTTACTTATTATTCAAATTGGTTATCATAAGCAGAATAGTAACAAGGCAGCCAAGTAGATCAAGATCAATATTCATATGAATTGCTCTGCTACAATAATTAAGAGCTTTCAATTGCTAAAAACAGCATGGTAACAATAAAGTATTATTTTCAGTTCAAGCTCACATCTAATTTTCCTTTAGATTATGAACTTCTCAATCTTCAACAACTTTTACTAAATAAATCCTTTGGAAATAAAAGACATGACATTTCTTTCCGAGTCCCTCACCAGGAGATTCAGGAGGGTAGCCTTGCAATTAATCTTAGCAGTTCATTCATTTTCCAAACATTCTTGCCTATTGACTCCGACCGAAAAGTGCTCATTCACTCACTCGCTTACATTAATTATACATAGGAGATAAAGCCAAAGAAATCTGCAAGACACTAGAGACTCTATTAGTTTTCTGTGCAAATTCCAAATTTGTTTCATGTAAGCAGAGCGAGGCAGACTACAGCAGCCGCCTTTCCAGCTCCCTCCCTGCCTATGTATGCAAGTCCCGTGCATCTCCCATCACCTTTGCTTTATTTAAAGAGATTCCTAAAGCCCCCTATGCAACCCTTGCCAAGAGAGCTTAGACTTTTCATCCATCTTGCAGAATTTCGGAGCCTCCAGAGGCAAGCAAAGAGTTACACAAAATAGTCAACTTCCGTTAGAAGATTTCAGCTTAAGCTTTTATACCTGCTACTTATACATTAGAGAAAATTACATTTGGTTACAACCTTAGATTAACAACGCTAGCAGCAAGTGAAAGGGCATGAAGGGATCTCTCCTTTATGGCAATAAATAAATAACGGAGTGGGAAAGGAGGAAGAGCATGTTAGTCACAAACTGGAATAACTTCGATTTACTCCTTTAATAGACTTCTGGGAGAAAAGCTTTAATCTAACTGATTGAAACTGTATTTGCTCTTGCTTTTCTTCCTTCACAACACCTAAGAAATGGCCCAGAAATGAACTAAATCATTATTACAACCAGGCAAAACCAATATGTGTCCAGAGCCTAATTCTTACAGTAAGTGAACTAAAACTCTTACAGAGTAAAAAACACATCACGTTATACACTACGACCAAATGACGAGAATTACAGTCTGAGTATCACATTGTCAAATATAACAGGTCCCAGTGCCGGTGTGGGCACAAAAGGGAAGCCCCCAGCTACCTCCCTCTCGCTTGTGGGGACAGGGAACTGGGACCAGTGACATGTCAGCACCACCCATACAGCTGCAAACTCACTGCATCTGCTGGCACTTAGCTTTACTTCATTAAAAAAGCCCACAATTTATTTAGCAACTGTATACAAGGCTTCTATTAGATTTTTTTTTTCCTAAAATGATGTTTTATCTTTGGTCTATCAATTTTGACAATACCCCTTCACAAGAGGAAACAGTAGCTGCAAAGCTGTCAGATGCAGTGGTCACTGTTATATATTAGATATGCATCAACTGGCGGCAGATCTCTGTACCACACACGGTACAACAAGCTTTGAAACACCAATTTAGATAAAGAAAAGGCTGTGTGAGTTTTTACAGATATCGCCTGTTAAGGGAAGAATTTCTAACGGGGAGTATTTATATTAAGAGATATAAAAGCAATGTATTATATAAAAACTTTAGTCAAGGATTATACAAAGTGCTACCACCAGAGAGGATATGGAGAGGAGCTTACTCTGCTAGAATATATAAACAACAGAGAGCTTTTCTTTTCAATGAAAAATGTTTCATAGCAAAAATACATTATCACTAGTTACTACAAACCATTTAGGCTGGGCATAGCCTCACACTTCAATCAGGAAAACCATTAGAAATACCAAAGGTCCTTAATGGAACAGAGAGCTAAAGCAAGGGCTGCCTACACCCAAACATAGGCACTTACCACTCTTAAAAATAAAGGTGTCTGAATGATGGATATTCAGCGGTCTACATTATTTTATGATCACCCCATTTTTCCCCTTTATGTTTTAGTATCCCTCTCCTCCTTATGTGCTTTTGCATTGGCCTTCTCAATTACTGAAAGTCTTTCAATGCTGTATTTAACTCTGTTGGGCTTCATACATATCTAATTATATTAGTAGATCTTATCTCCTCTGACAACTGTGATTCAAATAGCACCTAACTCTAAACATGTTGGCACTTACAAACATTCCTGTATCAATTAGGATGCAAAATATCACAGGAAAATACCCATGTGTTTTCCCCTTGTTCAGAAATACCAGCTGTAGCACTAGATAGCTTATGCATAGCTCCAAATTGTACTATGCAGTATAAGCTTAGATAAGATACATGGCATGTAACTTAACAGAGGTATACACGATAAAGTTGCATAAAGAGATTCTAAACTTAAAACTCTTCAGAAATGCCTCAAAAATCTAAGAAATGCCTCAATCAGCAACTTCACCTACAGATTGTGGTGCCTGCAAATGGAAGAATGATAACTCAGCTATCTCCTGTACTTACAGAGCTGCTGAAGGGATACTTCAGAAAAGAGAGGTAAGCAATTTTAAAAGAATGTTTTAAAACTTTTTTTTTTAGTGCATTAACATCAAGAAGCAGTTAACAGTGTGCAGCTAAGCCAGGTGTCCTGTCATGCAGCACGGAACACAGAGGTGAGTAAACACATCTCCTAGAAGGGCTGAAAGGATGGGATGAATGAAACGAGGAAGCTCTGTGTTAAGAAAAGCATTAAAGATATCATTGGGTGCTATTATTCTATTTTTATAATAATATTGATAAAAAGCACTTGGAACAATCTTATATGTTCTTCAGCTACAAACAAGCATCCTTGAAGTGCAATGTTTTCACCTGTTCCACTGAAATTATATACTCCACTCATACTTAAATAAAAATATTTATACATTCATGCCAAAACTTGCATAAAACCTATGCATTTCTACTCCCGTTCCGAATTTGGAATGATTTCATGTGACACCTTAAACCAGGACCCTTAAAGTGAGCAATGCTGTAGTACTCCAGAGCACGTGCAACCTGATCCCAGGTTTACACCGCATAACCTCCGCGGAATAATGTCTATCAACAAGCAAATGCTTTAGTGAATCACATTTCACTTAATAATACCTGCAAATGTGACTCCGGTAGAGCTCCAATATCTCGCACACAAGCCAAAATGCAAAGAGACGTTTTCAAAAGCCAGGGCAAGTGCTGTGGGTGACTCTCCCCGGCTTTCACCAAGCACTGCCATTAGAGTGCTTTAGCTTCCATTAAGTTGTCACTTCCCTGCGCTGCCAACTTTTCAAGGGGCACAATTCGTTCTGACAGAACCGTGGCCTGTCACATACACTCACAGTTCAGTAGAAATGAACAGGAAAACTCTCCAAGCTGATAGATTTATTAGTGATTGAAGCTGGCATATATATTGCTTATATGTACAAAGCTGGGTAATTAATAAGCTCTAACCTGTCCACCCTAACTACTTCATGTTTACATGAGGAAAACTTCCTCCACGGCATACAGATGTAAAACACACACAGACATGCTTTTTATTGGCTTTTTGAACTTTACAATTGTTTAATTAGTCTTTATTGATTAGGAAAATTTTGTAACATCATCTAGTTAATACATGAGAACTGCCATATTGCATCAGAGAAACACTCCATCTAGTCCAGAATCCTGTAAGCAGCAGCAAATGCTTCAGGAAGGAACATATATAAAAAATGCTGTGTGGAGCACTGATGTAACCTGCAAAATACTCCCAGCTTCCTGCCCTCAGTGGTTCCTGAGCACTCTGGGCTAGAACTTGTATTAAGATCATCGTAGTTAATAGTCACTGTTGGATCCATCTGGTATGAACCCAGCTAATCTGTGAGTTTCAGAATTTCATTATGGTCCTTGTGAAACAAAGTACTTTGTGTTGCTAACATTAAATTTGCTTACCGATAACTTCACTGAGTGCTGATTCTTGTGCTTTAAAAATATTTCATCTCCTCTGAAGCATTCCTGGTTCCATAGGCCCCTCTTGTCACTTGGCTGCCTTTGTCCCAAGCTCCAGATTTCTCTACATCTTTATCCAATGGAAGATATTTTGCATTTCTCATTATTCTTGTCACCTTCCGTGTTTGTACCTTCCATTTCTACCTATCACAAAGTCAGGACTCCACTCGGTATACAAAATGTGCTCGCACCATGGACTTACACAACAGCATATTAAGGTCCTCCGCACTACTGAACTTTTCAGTCCTCACAGAAATGGATGAATACCTGTCCTTAACATGCACATTTTATTTTAAGCTTAAGTAAGAAGAGGTAAGAGATACCGATTATATTTTAGCCTTGGCAAGTTTCAACACAGGAACTTCACACAATCTGGAGACTAACAAATTAAATATACTATTTCAGTAATCTGTCTTAGAAATACGGAAAATGAGGCGCTAAAGAGGGCAAATATAAAAGTCAAATACGTTCTGCTCAAGTGGGAGTCAAACGCTTAGCCACAGAACCCTCACAAAAATAAGCCAATAACGTATTTTTTTCCCTGTTCTAACACTTTTTGCAGGTTTTTGTCCTCTCTCTCCTGCACAATGTTCAGGCCTATATCAGTACTACCAGAACGAGCAACCTCTACTGCACCTCAGTGGTTCTCCAATGGGACTAGATATGTTCCAGAAGTTTATTACTGAGCCTCAATGAAAGGTAATAGGGGCAGAGGATATGCAAAAGACAGAAAGAAAGTACATGATGTCAAAATAGAAGAATCAAATTATTTAGGCATCTGGGAAGGGAAAGACACTGGTTTGCTAGCAATGGCAACAGCCAGATTAGAGACAATGCTAGAGCCAGCTGGCTGGAGAAGGAGGATGAAAGCCATCCGATGAGCTGGGAACGGCCAGCAAGGCTCCAGCATCACCACTATACAGAGACTTGGCCCATCATTAAGGACAGAACAGAGTGCATTAAATGTTCTGAAAGGCACGAGCAGAAGGACAACTGTTAAAGGTGCAAAACATATAGACATAACAAAACTATAGATGATGAAAAGGTAGTTTTTACTAATCCATGAGAGATTTAGATAAACTAGCATACAAAATAAACAGGTACGTTAGAGAATACATAAGAAGCATGAGATGGCTATGTGGGAAGGAAAAGATGAAAGCAAAATAGGACACGGTATGCTAAGTAGTAAAAGGAGAGCAATTTTTTTTTTAAATCATACATTTGACTTTCATATAGAAGACTTAATACTACTTAGTGAAGTAATGAGCAGAAATAAAATTGAATAAAAAATGTTTATAGATACATCTAGATATTTATATTACCAGGTAGTAAAAAATTGGTCTGCTGAAAACTCAAGATTTAGAGACAGCTTTGCTTGGGGAGAGGGAAAAAGAAAATCTTTCTGTTAATTACCATAATTTATTAGTTACCATTCTTATCTTTTGAATAAAGTAGTTCTCCGAGTGAAGCTTACTTTTCAGTCCTATGATACTTTATAATTGTTCTAATAATAGCTTATATTTTAGCATTCTTTTTGCTAAGAGCAGTGCACCATCTACTATTTTTAACATGTTGTAGAAGGACTTCACCACAGTGAAAACACTTCTCTGGTTATGTTTGCATATTAATATTCTTATTTGGATAATTACCAGGTTCTTCTGGTATCGTCTCTAATGTTCCAAATGAGAGATACATAATTCTCTGTTGTGCAGATTATTCAACACTAGACATTATCATTTAGAAGGTCAATCATTTATCAAGTCTGGCATACTCTTTACTGGCTTCTATTTATTGCTTTCAGCTTTACAGTACTATGCTTCCTTAATTATAATTTTGCAATACTGAAGATTTATTTAAGATGCCCAGGTGCCTTGCGATAATGTTGACTAAACAAACTCGGAGTTAACCAGATGCTCAGGCATCACAAGCTTAGTGGTTTTACAGTGTGCACCACAAAGTAACAAGCTATACCAGCCCTACCAAAGTGTTTGGGCTAAAATAAAATTGTACAAACTAATAATCATAATTCAAAATACTTAGAAAAAATAGAAGGTGAAGCAAGTTTTTCATTTGCTTAGAAAAGCTTAAATTAGCTTCTACCATTGAACAGATCATCTTATGTTTAAAAACATACAGACCTGAACCAAAGACATGTTAACTAAATGATACAGGCTTTGGACCAGGCCTGGTAACTTCTGATACTCACTCAAGTTTTTTCTCCAAGAAAAAACTTTCCCAAGCTATTAAAGGCTTGCATTTTTCTTTGTTTTTACTATTGTGCCTTTCAATCTTCATTAATAAGAGGCTCCTAAATCAATGTCATGCTGTTTAAAGATAATTTTTTTTAATTTTGAAGAGTCTTGACCTGAGCTGCTCTCAAGTTCCTACACATATGTCTCAAGACAATTAGACTTTTAATAAATAACAACTTCATCTCTTCTCTTTCCCATTACTTTTAATAACACCACTTCTCAAACAACTATAAAAAGTTGAGGCTGAGTGATGTCTCATGCTGTCAGATGACTGGGCTATTCACATGTGTAGACCGGAGTCTAAGTGCAATTAGTCATGTTTCCATTGCAAGTAAATACTAGGGTACAAAAATATTTAGTTGAAAAGCTGAATTCTGACAAAAACTCGGTGACAGAATAGCAGAATAGCACTTCTCACTTTTTTTTCCCTCCCCACAGTATCTGAAGTGCTCTCTACATTCTTTCATATGCCTAATAGCTACACTGAAAAGAAAGTTTATTTATGGACAAGCACTACATCCCTTCCTTGACAGACTCCCCCTCACTCCCCCCTAATTCTTAACTAAGCTCATCAATTACTCTTAACAGTCTAAATAGTTGGCAATGTTTACCCAACATCCTTTCAGAGTTATTCAGCTCGATCTTGCAGCTCATTAAAAGGATCTCTATTTATTTGCTGTGTGTTACAGTCCTTAACTTTGGCACAACACACAAAAAGGAAGCCAATTTTACTTTTCCCTGTGGTGTTAATTGGTACAGCATGCTGCCTGCCTCTTCATTAATTATGTCAATGTGTATGAAACTTTCATTTTCGTGACGGTGAATTAACAAAGCTTTGGAATGAGTTTGACAAAAAGCCAGCAAACTCCTGTTTATAAGAAGTGGATAATGAGAGCTACCAGAGGTCAAATACAAAGTTTATTTAAAAAAAAAAAAAATCCAGGCTTTTCTACCTTTTCTGCTCCAGACTATCATTTAAAGCATGTTACAAACAAACAAGATCAATTTGTTGCAAAAAATAAATAAATGGTCATATAACGTACAGGTAATGGATCTCCAAACAAGGTAACTTCACAGGGCAGCAAGACAGGAAAAGGACTTTTAGCCCAGTTGAAAAGGTTCTGCCTTTAAACTATTTTCAGACAATTTGCTGACCTCATTCCAACAAGTACATAGAAATCCCTCACTGCTTGGCAGCTCACTAAACAGTTTTAAAAAAAAAATCTTCGAACTATCATGGAAAAATTGTCAGTATCTATGTGAAATACTGGAATTCTTCTTTCTCTGTTTACTAACTATAG
>VZSG01000045.1:1525003-1541148 GCA_013398315.1 Nothoprocta pentlandii
AAAAAAAAAAAAAAAAAAAAAAAAAAAAAAAAAAAAAAAAAAAAAAAAAAGGTCATTTTAGCCAGAATTCATCACAACTGAAAGCTTATATGCCAAAGGTAGCTGATGGATAATTTTTTCTCTTCCATATGGATATTTTTTTTTCTGTCACACAGATAAAATGTTCTTTGTCAGCAGCTACACTTCCCTGTCAGATTTTATACTTCAGTGAAGAATGTTTTATGTTCAGCAGCTGGCATGTAAGTATTCTCATTCAGTAACAGCACTCTACCCTTTTCAGTTCTAGAGAGCTTTACTCCTTTTTATCCCAACTTAAACAATACAAAAAATCTAAACAAAAAGGGAACTCACTACAGTTTGCCTATTCCTGGATATCACCAAGCCTTACCACTAACCTTACCATTTTTTTCTCAGTAATGACATACAACTGCATTAAACATATGCAACATATTGCAAACCCTGTAAGACCAAAATAATCCTTTCTTTTAATATATAATGCAAGGTACAGGGTAATTTTTATTTCTGCACCCACATTTGATTGAAATAGAGCATATACTTTGAGAGAACTAAATCCAGAAATAGTCAAAAAGACAGAAGTCTCCAGAAACTTGCATCAATTAACTTATCTTGACGATAAAAAAAATTAACCTGAAATTTTCTGGTTTCAATTTCTGACTACTGGCTGTTGTCATACCTCTCTCTGTTAGACTGAAAGAAATCTCCATTGCCACAGTTTATGTTCCTTGTTTGCATGTAAAGTGGTAACAAATTCATCAACTACAGTCAAGTCAAACCAATTGCTGCCTTTAATTTAAATCAAATTATATCCATAAATCTTTCATTGTCAAGTTCCATGTTTCTAAATCTCATTTTTTTTCTTTTTTTTCTTTTTTTTCTCTCCACGGATCTTCTCTAACTTTATCATCATCCTTTCTGAACGTTCCAGCCTGACAAGTAGACACAGCAGCACAGCATAAGGCAACAGCATCCCTGGAGCATCCCTGTCTAGCAAGCCAATTGTTCACGGATCCAAGAACTGATCCACATCACAGCGTGCTTGTATTCCAAGCCTCCATTGAAAGGGTAAAGTCTCCACCGATGGACTATATTCTTTTTTTGCTATATGTAGACAAGACAAATGACGTGCTTGAATCTAGTTTACTATGTGATTCGGTTTGTAATGACTCGGTCAATATTTTCATTTCTCTGTTCTTTTCAACATCTGCTAACTTCAGACTGTGATACCATATTTATATCTTTGTCAGAGACCAAAAAACGTTACACATTCCTTATACCTCCACGACTCCATTATAAACACACTTGATTGCAGTCACTTTGTGTGGCACTTTGAGATTTGCTGCTTAGCCACTTTTAATTCATTCAATATGTAATATGTCTGAATGGTTCCATATTCTTAATCAAAATGTCATTTGATATCATCACGCGTGCTCCTACTTTACTTCTGCCATTTTCTGTACTTCTGCCATTTCTGCAAATATCTCTGTGATTTCTATTGGGTGATGAAGCATTAGTTGTGTTAAAGTTTTATTTCTAATACGCTTTAAAAACTAGTATAGTTATTAACTTTTTGGTTCATTGTTGTGTCAGCTCCCCTGACTTGCACAACAAGATCCAATTCCATCCAAAATAAGGAATATATTTTTGCCAGTAAAATCATTCCTAGTGATCCCAGTTATGTGTGTTCAGTTCTTTTCAATAGCCATGATTAAAAAAAAAAAAGAATCCCTCAAAGTTAATGTCTCTCATGCTGCTTTCTTGTTCTCTTTCTTCCAGTCTACCTCCTCATTTTTTTTTCATTCAGATCAGCCATGAATAATCCTTGACGACTGGGTCATACATTCAGAAACTTTTTGCCACTCTTACCTCAAGAAACGCAGACTCCAAAAAGAAAAAATATAATCAAGATGTAACTGCACTACTTGCTGACTGCACTCAGTTTTGGTACCTTTGCAGTCATAACACTTGCACATAGATGGATCTGCCATCATATAAAAAGCAGCAATAAGCAAAAGAATACATTTCTACCTTATAAACCACATAAACATATTGCAAAATTTAAATTATGTCAATTAGAGTCTCCTAGTGAGGGATGATAAATTAAAGCCATGCTTAATTTATCATTCTACATCTATTACATTCTACACTACTACACTACACTACTACATTCTACATCATTCTACACTAACGCAACAGCAAATAATACCAATCTAGTATTACCTATACCCCAAAATCAGCAGCAACAGCTTTGTGCCCTGCCTCATGACCTGAACAGGCCATGCTGTCTATGCTGTGACCTGCTGGCCGCAGAGCACGGGTGGCCCCGGTGCAACCACGTGCTCCTGGAGCTCGCGCAGCCCTGCTCTTCACTGGAACAGAACCAAGCCCGAGGGTTGCACGTTCCTGGAGGACCTGAAAGGGCAGTGGGTGAGAGAAGGGTTTACGTTCAAGTGAGGGCATCGTTCACGGATGTTGAGAGGCTGAGGCAGCTCGCAGGCACTGTCCCCAAGCCCTGAGTGGGCTCTGAGCTCACCCTGCCTGGCACAACGTGAGGCCGAGCGAGAGCAGGGCCCCAGCACTACCCCCATCAGTGTCATCTGCACACAATCTGCCCAAGCAATTTTCCTTTCTACAGAGACATAAAAAAGCTTAAACGGTGATATGTATTCTGTGCAGCAAGGTGAAAGAAAAACGCTACATGGACATCAACACCATAAGAGGAAAATTACTGCCAGCGCATCTGACTATTGTGCTGGGATTATACGTTTCAATTTGGACAGATCATCTCTCTCTCTTGTTACATCCTCTCCTGTTTCCTTTCCAAATGATGTCTTTGCTGGCACATAACTGGGATGCACCTGGCACTGTCGGATCCGTCCCCGCAGGTCTAAACACCCTGTGCACACACAACCAGGACTGTGCCATATCCCCTCCTCAGCTGTGACTGTAAAATTTTATTTCCCACTTGGAGGAAAAGAGAATAAAGTGCTCGGGATGTTGGAAAAGAGCCAAAAGCACTAAACAAATAAGACAGTCTGTAAGTATGCCCAAGGGACTAGCCACTTCATGCCTATGGTGCTTGCACTGCTTCCAAGTAGGGATCCTGATCCTGGAATTCATACATCTTTTGGCTTCAGCTGTTATTAATGCACTAATATAACTGTGTTAAATAGTCAAGCATGAAAAGCTTTTTACATTTGATTTTGTTTCTAAATTGAAAGAATATAAAGCAAAGATATAAAGCAAAACAGATAAAATTTTAAAAAAGAATGCTACTATATTTTAAAAGAGATTGCTTCAAGTTATTTCTACTTATTTCTAAGAGAATTTAGCAATAGATACAAAAACAAAGATTATGAGCATAAAGAAAACAGTTGGCATTTTAAGAGTACTTGGAAACCATTAGTGTTCTCAATTTGAGTCATTTTGGTAAGCAAATAAAAGAAATTCAGCTACCATCGAGATGGACCATTTGGCTGCCCCTCTCCCGTTACTTCTAACTCCCTCGATGTACAGTTATACCTACAGCTTTGGTTTGACCTTTTTTAAAAAATCTGTTAGCAAGAAGGACTTCACACTATTCCTAGAAAACCTTCTCTAGTTCTCAGCTTCTTCTAAAAGAAATTTTTTCTAGCTGCTGAACCTAAACTGAACTTGCACCAATTTTGGCCTACCTCATAGTGAGTGCATAGGGAAAGATGATTACTTTCTTACTTGCAGCTGCTTTTTATGTCTTGGAAGACTATTACAAAGTCCTGGGTCAGCCTTCTTTTCCCCCAGACTAAACATCCCTTCAGTCATTCCCTGGAGGACACATTTTCCCAAACTCTGATCCTACATAACCCTCTCCTCAGTATTTCTTGATCAAGACACATTTCATTTGACTAAAATATTATCTGGCTGAACTTTACCGGTATCAAACTTCAGAAAAGATAAATAAAATAGATAAAAAAAAAAAATAAAATAGATAAATTCATCCAATCGTAATGTTTCTTTGAAAAGATTGTTACACTGTTCAATAAAAAGATTGTTACATTGATCAATAAAAGTATGCATTGTAGTATTCAAATGCAAAACTTCATGTGAGAAAAGTGAAAACTACAGTTCCTTAAGTTCATTAAAAAAACCCTCTATTGCTGCAAAACTTTGCTGTACTTATAGCTTACTTAAAGCTTATAGCTTACGACTTATAGCTTACAACTGTTGCTGTTATACTTTTATGGTAAAATAAGCACAAAAGAGCATTCATTAATTTTCATACACCAATCATGGCTAAAGACAAATACTGTGCAGCCTAGCATACATAAAAAATATTGTCACTCTCTTTTTCTAATGTCATTTACCTGTTTCTTAAGAAACAGACACATAACTCCTAGAAAGCCATGCTTTAAATTAGGTTTTTCAAACTTCCAGATGTCTTATAACTTTTAGATCTCCTATGTGGCTGGAGGGTAACGTCTCATTTTGACCTTGTGTAGGGAAATATTACGCATGAAATAAAGAAATCAGTAAAAACAGACCAAGTAAAACACAGATGCGTTACTATCAAGAAGTGAAACTGCATATTTTATATTACATTTGTCAAAAAATAGAGTTACTCAAGAAGTGAGCATGTAGATTAATGAGTTCAGCATGGCAAGGCTAACAAATAAATACTGTTTCATGATGCAATATGGATATAAATAGACAGATACATAAGAGAAAATGATAATGAAGAAACTAAAAAGAAAAGTAAATAGTAAACCTCTTGCTGATCAGGTAGAAAATATCATTAAGATTGATAAGGTTATCTGAGGTGCTGTTATCAGCTATGCTAAAGCATATACATATCTGCTAGCTATTTCCATGAAGCCTCTGAAATCAGAGATGAAGGATGAGATTACGATGAGCCACAGAGAGCTGCATTGGCTCCAAAAGGCCGTTAAAGCATGTGAACTATCAACAAAGCAGCACAACAACAAAACAAAATGAACTAGTATTGCCAGCCAGAATGATTTTTCCAAAGCCTCTAGCCTGAATTTCCGTTTCTTCATGATAAACGTATTATTTGATTGAGTTTATCAATCCCGACTTACAAAAAACAGTCCTGCTTTTCACCTAATGCATTCTGCTGCATTAAGGTATACTATTGACAGTCTTCTAAGACATTCCTTTCAGTCGAGAGCCCTGAAATTCCTCTATTGAAAAGCAAGCAGGAAAGGCAGCGGGTGTGTGTTTGTTACTCCCAGCAAATCCTCGCTCTGTGGCAAACATGATTTGGAGATCACCTTTGAAAGCTTATCTAAGCGAGGGATAAGACAGCTCTCACAGGGCTTCATCTCCAGCACGATGTGGCCAGGAACCAAGGGCGCTAACACATGACTGACAGCGAGACGCTCCAATTCCAGCTTGCCACTTAGGGCATTGATACCCCGCACCCCAAATATGAGCCATTGTAACCACTGCTTTTGAGTCAATCCAGCTGGGAAAGCTCCAGAGTGAAGACAACTAAAACACAAATGAGAACTCCAATCATTACTTCATTAAAGGCAAGGAAAAGCAGAGGCGAGCTCGACCCATTTGTCACGCAGTCTTTTCCAACTTTTGCATAGTTACAACTTCATACACAATAAGCAAACTTATATTAATTAACAATTTTGACTCAAAGGATGGAGTAGCTCTAGGAATACCTCTCTAATAGCACAGAACTATAAACACACAACATGATGCATTATCCTGAAGGGAGGACAAACGAATATTTACTACAATCTACTAAATATTTGATTAAGAACAAACGGTCCACTCAGTTAAAATGCCCCGTTACAATCTCTGAAAGTCCCTGCTTGCACAAAAAGGGTTCTCATGTCAAGCCTCAGCTGCCACCATTTTATAATGTTACCATAACAACTGGTAGCAATTTCGTAAAGTGGAACACATAGTTCATGTCCAAAGCTTCGCTTCCTGCTCCTCCAATGCAAAAATTGCTTTCCATGAACAGCAATCCTGCAAGTCTGAGAATATTAGCGACAAAGCCCCGTAAACCAAACCTGTAAGGTCTCAGAAAGTACTGTGCATTGACCTGCTGCTAGAATCACTGTTATTTGGCTTTGCAGGCACACATTACACTATTTACCAGCCATTACTTGATTTCTTGACTACTTAATGGAAGTCTCCTCTATAAGCTCTAATGCTAGATTTACTTAACCCTATAGTCATTGGATGCATGTATTTCAGGATTTCAGTTTCTACCATTGTTCATTTTTTCCCTTCTAAAAAAGCTCAATCCTGGCTCTGCTCCCAGAATAAAGAAGGAATCTTTGTTCTCTTGGTTCATATCCATATTGGTCTCACAAGACGCACTCATGATTGGTACAACAAACAGCAAACTCACTTGAGAATGTTTCCTCTACAGAAGAATCATGTTCAGCTTAAAAACTGTATCTCTCGTGTCAAAAAAAAAAGGCCAAATATATTCCAGTTACAGTGACTTATATTCTGTCCTTCACACTTAATTGGAAAACTGTGTAACAAATTGTAAAGTTACACATAGATTGAAATGATTATAAATTCTTTTACTGTACTACAAGCATAATTGTGTAACTTTCAGGAAATCATGGTGCTACAAATTCGTAAATCTAAGTCAAATTATCTTTTTTTTTTTTTGCCCCTTCCCCTTATAGAGGATGGCAGATGCTCATATGCTACTTTTGTATAAAACTTACTTTGTAAGACTCTTACATATATTTTCCAGAGAAAAGTTAAGGAGTTTCTTAACAACTGATTTCTGTGCACATCCTCTAATAATGGGAAGTCAGCCAAATGGTTACAGTTTGCAAGACAGTAAGCAAATAAGGTGAAAATCTTTCAGTCCTTTATGTAAGTGCTGTAGAAAGCAATGACTTCCATTTTGAAATAGCATCCCTTATATATTGCACATTTTTTGTCTATTCTCAAGACATGTCTTATATTATTTTTAACAAATTGCCACAAGATTCCTTCGATGACAGAACAGAAAAACCTTTCAATGCTCAATGAATCCTGAATTATTAAAGATAAAAGGGCACTTTGGTATATTTATTATCACATTGAAGGAAATCATCATCATTGACATCTGGATTACATTCTTACCTCTTTAAATGGGCTTTCCAATGCTGAGGTAAACTTAAAGATGCATTGCAATAAACTTTCAGAAACGAGTTTCATTATATTTTACTGCTTAATTTCACTGTGCAGCACATTTTCTTTGAATACAAGAATGAAAAAGCTCCTCTGAATGAAAGATATGAAATGCTAGATTTCACAAATATATGATGTCTTACTTAGGTAACTTTATTTTAAAAAGACTTTCTTTTCCTGCTGAAAGCAACAGCAAAAGCAGACATTTGCAACAGGGGAAACTAATAAAATATTTGTCATCATTTTACCACATACAGGAAAAACTGGGAGCCTGTTCTGCACCCAGTGGTCACCCCTGCACTTCAGCACAGTTGTGTTCAATTATCTCTGGAGCAAGACAAGCTAAAAATTACTTCTTCAGTTACGCCTCATAACTACATGACATATTTTGTGGACATTATATACTGTCAGTCTTCTACATTAAAACATTATTAACAAAAGCTCGTATATCAGATAATCCACCAAAATGCACAGAATTAAATTCACAATAATTTATATGTGTTAGAATAAACAGCAAATATATGCCTCATTCAAAAATAGCTCTTACAAACTGCATGGGGCCCAAAAGTGCCCTTGGAACAACCCAACTGCAGAACTGGAGTTGTAAGATAAGCGGAAAAGACAGAACAGACTTAGCAGCTGCTAAGTCCAGTCTCTCTTGGTCCTGTCTGATATTGTTCCCTATCCATCCCAAATTTCTCTATTTTTTACCCTCGTCCCATTGTGAAAAGTGGTCTTCATGGTTATGTAATCAAGCAGAACACCACTTTCAGACCAAAAGCCAAGCGGCACAAAACAGCTCAAATTCCCCTGGATAAAAAAAAAAAAAAAAAAAAAAAAAAAAAAAAAAAAAAAAAAAAAAAAAAAAAAAAAAAAAAAAAAAAAAAAAAAAAAAAAAAAAAAACCACTTTACCTCCCCAAAATTGGTAGCTGTGTTCTGGCTGCCTACTCAGAACAGTTCCCATCATCTGCCATCCCCAGAACTGTGCCAAGGCCTGAGAGCAGTGACTGCTTGGCTGGAGCAAAATGCATGCCAGGTTGCATGGCAAGAATTAAACACCATGGATGATGACAGCCAGCGGTTGAGTCTGTGCTCCTTTCTGTTCTAGTAGTGACATCTGAGGTCCTTCCATTAACTGCTTGTTCAAGCTATTTCACCCCTGAATGAAGGAAAGGACAAAGAGGGTTTGGGTTTGTTCTCACATTAGACACAAAAACTTAGACTTGAACCAAATTTGATCCAGATTATCTGTCTGGATCAAAGTATACTCTGGATGAAAGGCTTGAAGAATACAGTCAAAGCAATTCCTTAGAAAAATAAATAAGAGGCGACCTGGCTGTACAGACCTGGATTTGGACAGATCCATCAAGCATGCAAGTTTTCTGGGCAGGTCAATAAAGTCACATAGATCAGAAGGCCAAGTACTACATTTATACCCAAGAGCTACCCAATAAATGTAAAAGCAATTTAAAATACTGCGCTTAGGGAGAAAAAAAGAAAAAATAATATTGTGTTACTGGTGATAAGAGCTAGAAGCAACCAAAGGAATGTCTTTTTTTTTCCTATGACTAGTGATAGATTTTTTTTTTTTTTCCATGTATGGAAAAGTACTTGAACAGTTAGGAGATTCTAAGAGTCCAGCTTGTTGGCAGCTACAGATTCTTTCTGATGAGGAAGATGAGGAACCAGAAAATCTGCCTGGTAAATCATGCAGAGTTTCCAAATAAGTTCTCCCCTCCCATGGATTTTTCTGCAGGAGAGGATGATCAGGCCATATGTTACAATGACATATTTGGTATTTCAGAACTGAAACCCATACAATTTCTCTATTAATATTTCCTCAAAACAGAGATTTTTTTTTTCTAATCAAAAGCAAAGACTACTTTAATGTCTACATTGCACAGCAAATATCGTCAAGCCACTGTCCCCAAAAGCAATTCTGTTTTCAATTACTTTTGTTAATATATCCCCTTTTATTATTTTTAGATTTTATAAGACAACTAAATACTGCATTTAACAGTAAGCATGTGCCCTGCTGAAGGAAACAAACTATAATGATATGCCTAGCTTAAAAGCAAATCTAATCTACTTGCTTATTAAATTTAAATGTGTTTAAGGCTGATACGGTTTGAAAATGGTATGTAAAATAACAGCTTCCATGGTTATAAATGTCAAGTCTAAAAATTATATGCAATATAACATACGAAATAAATGCTGCTTCATCTTTACATTTCAGTGTGATCAATTCATTAAACGAGGTATTACAAGCTATGAGAAAATTTTACAACTCCTAAGACATAATTTGTCACAGTGCATTACAATGCAGCAAGGAAATACTTCAGAAGTTTTGTCATCAATGGATTAAAATTCTTATTAAAAACAAGGGGGAGGGCAGTAGTTTTCTCATGTACCATGACCAGAATTACTTATCATAGTACATATGTGATATGTTTTTATGACATTGTTACTGTATAAACACTTTTTTCCCTTCAAAATAAGAATAGAAAAAAATGTATTTACTTAATATCCACATTTAAGACAACGAATCTTTCAACTCACAAAGCTCCCCCTAGTATTCTCCAGGATTTGGGTTTGTTTTCTTTTTTTCAACTACTTGCTCTAGCAACATTCTTTTCCATGTGTCCAGTTTTAACATTTATGTCAACAGTTGCTATACCATTAATTAGAAAGATAAAAAGCTGCCAAGTCAGAGTATATAATAGTACTTGTATGCTCTGCCCTCCCCACCAAAATCCCCAAGAGTCTGTACAGGGTACCAGAACCACTTAGGACTGGAAGGCAGTTAAACCTGAAAGATTTTTTTAATGTATCTTAAATCTGCGCTACCGATTATTCCAGAAAATAGGGACAAAAGCAAACTTCAGCTCAGAGAAGCTGCCTGTTTTAGCCCTCTCTGTAATCAGTCGAGAAATACAAAGAGGATCTCCTGGGATGTAACTCACACCGTCTAAATTAGACTCTTGCTCTGAGCTGCCTCCTAAAGAACCAACTCTTCTCATTACTGGTTACAGACAGCGGGTCAGAAGTCTGCTTCAGGAATGCTCAATTCTTCCAAACTTCACCTCTCCGTTAAATCTGCTTCCAAATGAGAGGCAACTGAGAGATGCTCAGACCACAATATTGTTAGCTCCTACCCACCAAATACACTTCTTCAGTCTAGTTTGGCTTTGAAGATGTAAATTATAGAACTTGCCATGGTCTTGGAGACTACAGAGGCAATCCTGTCTCAACTAAAGATTAACCCTTGGCTAGAGTATATAAAAATATGCTCAATTTAAGAGATTCTAGTTAATTCAACTAAGCTTAGCTAAACTTTATAAAAAATAAACTTTCTATTCAATAAATCACAAATTCTTGATTGCTATTTACAATTAAGTCCAGTTTCTAAAAACAGCCTGAATACTAACATTCAGGCTTAAGGTTTTTAACACAATAGTAATAAACCAGCTGTTTTCTTATGGGAACCTTTAGAGCAGCTATAAAGCTAAACAGTAATTATTTTCATTATTTCTGTATAAAATAAAAACAATATTTAAGGTTATGATAAAAATATTTTTATTTTAAAATCCCATTAATATTTCTAGGATACGTGCCTACCCATTGCCTTATCACTTGCTCAGTCTGCCTAACATTTAGTACATTTGTCTTGCTCTGACATGTAATTTTGATATCATGTAAGTGAAAAATACACACTGCCCCAGATGTTCTCAAGGTACAATAAAATCTATCAGCAATATTTTTGCAGGTCAGAATCTGGCCCTGAATTCCTGCTCCCACAAAACTACCCACATTACCAGGGGAATTATTAGGTGGCTGTATCATTCCAGGCACTCAGAGCAAGATAACCTTAATCTAGTCTTATCACTTGCACACAAAAGCATTGGATCCAATAGGCTTCCATGTAATCCATCTCTGTCAACTGCATTAAGGAAATTACCTGTCAGAAATATCATGGCCAAGATTCTGTGATTAAATGCAAACTTAGAAAATGCTCAAGGGTATAGTATAAAAAGCTGCATAAAATTGCTTTCAGTTTAGTTTTTCTTATGTTAACTTTGTTCAAGCATTTGAATGATGCAAAGAACCATATAATTTATCAACCAAGTATTGCATAGCCAAAGGACACAAAACAGATTTTAAATTTGTCATAATTCCATGAAGCTGCTTTTATTATTAAGACATGTACATTAAAAAAAGTCTCCCAAAATAAAAAAAAAATCAAGATATCTGAAGAAAAGCATGCAACAGATTTCCTCCCCCCGCCCTTGAAAAGAAATTGCTGTAGCTAACAAGGTAAAGAAATACTCAAACTTGCAGTTTACAATCTCAATATTAAAACATTTCCTTTATAGCACAAGTTTGCTGCAGACTTAGTCACGTAAAAGCTTACTGGTTTTGCATGCCTAATAGCAATCTTACAGCTCAGGCTCTTCAGGTCCATTTAAATAGATTATGTATGAGGCAAGTTTTAGAGATAAAATTACAAAATCTTGAAATAAATTTGGTTGGAAGAGAATTCTGGGGATCAGTCATTCATGTTCAACCTCTAGCTCAGAGAAGATGCACTCAGAGCAGGTTGCTCAGGGCTACAATCAGTCAAGGTTGGAGATCTCTGAAGATGGGGATTCCACTGCTCGCCCTAGACCCTTCTTCCAAGCGTTTGACCACACACATGGTTACTATATATATATATATATATATATATATACACACTTCTATTGGGCTTCTCATCACATTCCAACTTGAGCCTGTTGTCTCTTGATGTGACTCTGCATCAGGACCCTCTTTTTCCTGGAAACTTTTGAATCGATCAGCCCTCTGCCTCCCCTGCAGCGTGGAGTTATTCCACTCCACGCACAGAACGTTTCATCTCCTTGACTGAACATCACGAGCCTGTTGACCTGTTGTTCATCACAACCCTATCCAACCTGTTGAAGTTCCTTTGAGTAACAATCCTCTTGTGTATAACCTGCTTCCTCTGGTTTGGTCCCAGCCACAACTTAGCGAGACCAGGGCATGTCCATTGACCAGGACACTATTAAACAGAATTAACACACATATCAATCCCTGAGGTGCATGGCTAGTAAGAAGACACAAGTGGACTCTGAACTATTTCTCACCAAATTTCAAGTCTCCTTATCACTCGCCATTCTGCATTTCTCCAGTGTGGGATAATGGAAGAATGGGCTTTCCTCTTTTCACCTTTCTCCAAAGTCAGTCTGGACTTCCAGTGAAGTTTGCCAATTAGAAGACCTGGAGTTGTTTGTACCGTGGCAACCACAGACTGCAAAATCCAGCTCACAGGCAGAAAACTACAAGATGCATCATATGCTCTCTGATTCATAGATCTGAACAGCAAATGAAAAAAGAATTCATCTGCTTGGCTGGAAGAAAGATCATAGAACTTAAAACTACGTCTAATCCCAGTTAAAATTACAAGCAATGCGACTTCAAGTGTGAATATAACAACAACAAATAAAAAAAGGAAAAAGAAAAAGCATTGTTACAACCTCATTTTTTGTTTTTAAAAAATGGTAATTGAACGAGTGCATTGGAGTAAGGCTAGGAATCATTGTTTTCAAACAACATTTACAGCTCAGAATCCATCAGCAGAAACCGAAATCACAGACAAAACAATTTTGAACCTCGCACATTAATTATGTATCAGATGAAAGAAACAGTCATAAAAAAATAAAAACGGACCTATGCTCCATGTGGCAGTTTTATTAGTTAGTTTATCACCTACCATATGTGCTGCCAAGGAAAATTATAATAGGCTACCACTGCTAGCTACAAAAGAAAACTATGAATTATTATTTATAGTCTTGTTAACCGAATTAGTAAACGCAACAGAACTGGGTCACGATCACAGGGAGTGAAGCTCCGTGCTTAATAAGCATATTGTACAAAGAGCAGAAGCAGAAATATACCTGTACTTTTAAAACATATACTGAATAATGGATGTAACACTTGAAGTGAGCTGGATAAAAACTGTTGCTTCGTGGAGCATTCATATAGAATAAGATTCTTACTTAGAATGACTCTCAGATTTTAAATTCATCATTATTAAAAAAAAGGAATTTATTAGAAAATGAGTTCCATTAAATATCCTGCATTATTTTTGCAATCATTTAACATGCTTTGGTAAATATAGATGGATATTATGTATGAGTTACCTTGACCCATTATTAATGGGCCATTAACCATTGGAATTTTGTGTGGAATTGCTCGCTAACTGCTGTTCTACGTACAGCACCTAAGTTTGCTTTCTAAAGATTGATTCCGATTCAGAGTCCTTAGGAGAAGCTGACAACAGTGACAAGAATTTCATTCAAAGTTATTCTGTGTAGTAAGCCATGCCCAACCTCACCACTCATCCTTCTAACCCTTCTGGATGAAGAACAGTGCAAACACATGTTCTATGCTACCATCACCTCTCAGTATCATTTTCTTACTGCAAATATCAATTTTGCCATTGAAAAATGCAACGGATATTCCAGAATAACACATATTTGACAGATGATTCTACACAGCTAGGTCCAGATATTTAAAAGCTGAATTTCTTAAATACAAATGTAATTAGAGAGAGGGAGAAAGAGGAATAGAAAAGCTACAACCATCTGAATAAACTACATAAAATAAAAAGTTATAGCAAACAAAAATCAAAGCAGTTGACTATATGAAACTTCACACTTCTGAGTACATTATTTTAGTCTTAATTAAATTGTTTACATTATAAAATCATTCACATAGTCAGTGCATTTCTACAGACCATCACAAAATGCCAAAATTAAGGAGCCAGGACAGCAACAACTATAATTACTAACTCCAATCATCTGCAACAAATACAAGATCTACTGCAGGTAAAGAAAAATGAGTGAGGAACTTGAGATGATTCAACAAGCATAAAATGAAGCATCTGATCAACAAAATTAAGAACTTCTGGGGTGTTCTTGGTCCTCTCTAAAATGCCACCTCTCTTTCCTTCAATGCTGTATTTGCACATTACACAAAAATTAAGGGAAAAAGAGAAAAAAAGGAAAGACAAAGCCATGATATTTTCTTTGGCTAGTTGTCCACTAAGATCGTAATACCCAAGGCCTCTTTTGCCTATGTAGAAGAGAAGGGGCCTGCAGGAAGTTGCAATGTGATTTCTTCATGGATAGTAGGGCAAAAGACCATAAGAAATGCTCTCCTGGAAGCATTTCTTGTTTCACTGATGCTCATAACTAACGTATGCCACTTAAAATAGTTTTTTAATATCCATATTCTTATGTTTAAAATGACTTAAGAATACTGTTAAGGATCTCTATTCTGCACTGTATTTTCACACCAGCCTCACTAGACTGGTATCCAAGAAGAGTCCAGTAGAGCATTAAGCAATATAACGAACATCTGTCAACCTTGTTTTCCCATCCACTCTTCACCTTTGTTCTCAATAAAAAATGAGAGTATAAGGCACGCAAACTTGGGCTGGCAGAGCGGAGAGCCTCAGGGAAATGCACCAGCAGCACAATCCTCCTGTAAACCTCACATTGTGCAACACACCTGAAAAATAATTGTGTCACTAAATTGTTAAATAACCATATTGGATTTGCCAAAAAGATGCATTTTCCCAACTCACTGAGAACCTTTGGCTCTTGGAAAATTAGCATACACCTGCTTTACAGTAATCTGCATAAAATATTGCAAAATATATTTGATGTAATTTTTTTTTTGTAAGGTATAAAGTTGAAATGCACTGCATTTGACATGATTCAGAGAGCAAACTGGCACTCAGAGTTTATACAATGGGTAAGCACCACTTTCTTAGTCAATTCTGCCACCTAGCTCATCTCAGAAAACCTAGCCTTACTGCACTGCACTCCTGAAATACCATTTTCATTTCATGTAGAGTTCTAAATCACAAATAACTCACTAGAATGCCTAAATCACTTCATTAAACACAGGTAACGCGGCATATTAAAAAGAAAAGTCATTTGCACCAGAGGTATTAAAAGAAAGTTGCTGTGCATAGAAAACCTGTCATTTATAAATGAACTTTAATTCTGATGGATTCAACATACAGTAAACCATTTTGCTTCATTTAATTCTTTAACCGCAGTTAATGTTTTAAAATATTCCAAGGGATTTTAATTTTCAAAGTACTGAGGGGGAAGGAAGTAGGGGTATTTTCTTTGACTTCAAGCCAAAAATAAATAATACTGCTTTGCATACAGTAATACTGTGAATTCTTAGCAAAATTTAAAATTGTACCATTCCTTTTCAATGCCTGCAGATCAAAGAATTTGCAGGGGTAGATTTTCAAAATGAACTACACACAGAATGCCTTCAGGTAGAGGAAGTTCCTTGTTCGATTTGAACAACAGCCAACTTTTTAATATGAAAAAAAAATCCCAAATTCAAAAGATGAAAGCTGGATTTTAAATCCTTTGAGCAAGTAGGTTAAAGAAAACAAGGTGAGCAAGTAAATCTCCTGACCATAAGCCTGCCAGTAAAAATGGGACAACTGTATTTTTTTTTAAATGAACTGTTTTTACACAAAGAAAACAAATATAAAGCACCCTATGCTATAAGATCTCATCTCACTTGAGCATCTTCAAAAGGCAGCAGTATTTTAATCAGGAGATCCCAGATTACTGCTTAGAAAAAGTTTCTGATGAGATTTTGGACTAGGTCCTGGTAACAGGATACATATTAAGAGCAAGGGCTCTTAATACCGCTCTTAATATGGATACCAAAAGATGAAGAGCTGTTATTATCTTCTGTGTTTTTGCATTTGTGTGGTTGTTAGTGCCACACTGCCTCTGCTTGCTGAAAATGCTAAGTAACTTGCTGGAAAACACCCTGTCCCAATGTTGAGGTTTCATTAAAGACAGTTATATTTGGAGATGAGTATTTTTATCTTATCACTTATTTTATCTTCCAAGGAATTAGAAGCAAATGTAGA
>VZSG01000045.1:1541263-1551817 GCA_013398315.1 Nothoprocta pentlandii
TAGCAGATTTAAATAAAGAACAGAAAGAAAACATTTGTGTGATATTTATAGCTCAAATGGTATTTCCTAAACTGATTCTCGGACAGTTTCCTTCTTCAGCCTCTAACTCTTCCATGTGTCACCTCATCTCTCTCAACTAACCGCTCCCCAACACGCCAGCTAAGGCTTTGATCAGCTTAATTCTAAAGGTCAATCATGATATCCTTCTTCACAGAACATAAAAAGACTGCTTTGTTTTCTGAAAAATAAAGGCATTGTTATTTTACTAAATTATTTTAGCTTTCTTTATCTAAGGTTTTCTTTATTTAAGGTTTTTGCCGTAAAATTAGACAAGTACCTCTGCTTGAAAAACCATGCAGCTTGTTAGTGGGATAAAGCTGAGCGTGCAGTAACAGCAATACTACAGTGATGCAAATATATTTTTCTGCAGTGAATCAAATCCTCAAGTTGCTGCAGATTTATTTCAGCCTGTTGTTCAAGTTACACAGCAGGCTTATTGCTCTGCAGTAATAGGAAAAAAACCAACCAACCAACCCGAGTGTTTGGCAGGTCTTAAATCCATAGCATGGCAGAAGCCACTTTGGCCACTGTTCTAGTTCTTATAATCTTTCAGGGTAATTGCTTCCTCCAAACACTTCTCTAAAACACCATCAAGAAAACTGAAGGTCTATTTTGCTTTACACGAGATTGATGTGGCCAAGATGAAGACCCTGGAACCAACCTGAATACGGAAGAGGAAGAAAAAAAAATCACTAGCAAAATAAGAACTTCCATATTTTGCTAAAACCTCTTTTTTATATCTTGATATCAACATTGAATTCTCTCTGAACATCAATCTCGTTAGATACAAACCTTAGCTAGTAGTCACGTGCAGTTCTCAAATGCAAAGTGACCTTCTCTCCCCAAAATTTTACAATTCATACCAACATCTTATTTCTAAGACGTTCTACACATACAGAGCATAGGATTGTTCTGCTACAGAAATGTACATCACTGCTAACTCACTGATCATTCTGTAGGAAAAAAAGGTACACCGCTAAAATGTAAAGTCCAATAAAGACAGGTACTAGTGAGATAAGAAAAAGCCTGCAATCAATAATAAACCCATGCATACAAATACATGGGTCTAAATATAAGTTGCCTCACTTAGCATATTATCTACTACATGAGAGTGCAGAACATTTTTGCGGTTTTCATAACCTTGACATACACAGGTTTTTGTATAAAAACATACATATAAGAATTCGAGCATGCATTGTAAATTTTAGAACAGAATAGCTGGTATCTCATTCGCTGTGAGAGAACAAGAACCACACAGGAAAAAAGAGCCCATTCTCAGGAGAAAATCAGTTCTGGGTTTTGTGTTCCCTTTCACCTTTCCCCCTCAAAAAATGGGGGGTAGAAAGGGGGAGAAGGGGAAACTTTTGCATATATATTTTCTACATGCGCGCACACACACACACACACACATAGACCCCCTCTGGCTCTCAGATTTTTCTTATTATCTTCAAGCTAACCAGTGAACAACCACAACACTTCAAGGCCTCCAACCAAAGCTGGGGAGCTTATTTAGCAGAGTCCAAGCCTGGCACACAGCACACCGAAGGTGTAAGATAGATACACACATCCAAGTTATAGTAAATATCAGGGCCAATGGGAAAACCTGTCTAGGCTGCTCTGCTGTTGAAACTAGGAAACCTTCACCACCCAAAACCAAACAAATTCCGCTTTGGAAGCCATGGGACCTATTAACCTACTTAAAGAAAAAGTCATCTCCTTTCTTCCAAGGCAATACATATGTCAGAGAAGAGCAGCATAACTTTAATACTAGAAAACTAAGAAAATGATCTATCTACTCATATTAACAGTGCTGAAATTTCAACAGGGCTTATTTCTGAAATGTCACCATCCTCAGCTTCGCTCCAGGAAGTACAGTGGGGAAGTGCAGCTCATGTAAAACATGGCCTTTCTCATCCCGAGGAAACAGAAGAAATTTGCTCTTTTGCTTTTAAACCAATTTTTTCACACAGAATAATGGGAGTATCTGTTTGATAAAAGCCTGCTAAAAATTTAAGAAAAAGCCCCATGGCTTTTTGGGTGCTGCAGGGCACTGCAGCATTTTTCTTCAGCCTTGGGTAGGAACAGAAAAATATTTTATTTTTTAAGCAGGCTACAATAAAGGCTTTTTTGTTTGTTTGTTTTTTTCCACCCTCTTAATTACTACTACAGAACTGTAAGAAATAGATTTTTGTACATAAGAACTGCCAACATCTACAGGGCAGAATTAACTCCCTCAATCAGCAGTCAGAGGTATAAAATCTAAGGGAGATTTTCCAGCATCCTAGGTTACAGTGGTCAGAGCTGAGCTCAAACAGCCACGTTTTTCCTTTGCCATTATAAAATATTCAAACAGCTGGCTGAGACGTACAACAGTGCTATAGATTTCTCCCCACTGCTTTGTCAGGTATGAAAAAAAATACAGGAATCATCAAAACAGATAACAAAACAGAAAAAAGGGTGCATTCTTAAAAGTAATTTTGGAGCATTGTTTTTTCTTCAACCTGGGATACATACAACACAGTATTTCTGTACTATATTCCACTTTTATAAACAAATACATAACTACTGTGTTACAACATGGGAGTTTTGTTCTTTAAGCTGAAAAGATAGTCATGGGAATTAAGCACAAAAGTAACTCACGTGTGTAAGCATATGCAAAGTGTAGCGCAAACAAATTTTGCAAGATTAAGGCTAAATTCAAGAAACTTGAAGACTATTTTCTGATGAATAACAGCAAATTCCTATGCCCAAGAATGCCTGGACCACTTCCTGTATTTAGAGAAAAATCAGGTTGAAGTATCCTCAGAAAGTGCTCTGTGTTGTCTTAACCAGACACCATCTATGACTCAATGACCATTCGTTTTCATGTTCTTTACTGATAAATAATTTTCTTTCCCATATTTTTTCCTTGATCACTTCCACCTTGCTTTGTATCTATCACAGTGTTGGCTCTTGCATCTTTCTTTTCCCTTTCAGACTCACCATATCCACAGGGAACTCTTGGTGGTCAGTACAGCGATGTGGGAAATAAGTACAACATACAGTCCCATCTCTGCTCATATGGAGAATCTCCCTTCACCAGATCAACTAACTTACAACAGCAAGAAATGACAAAAAGACTTAAGGAAACTAAAAGAGCTCAAAGATTGAGCTCGTGGAACCAGCTGACATTTGTCTACAAATGCATACAGTTGCAAAGAACATGTTCTCCATCTCCCTGGGCTACTGCACGCTCAGTTTATCAACAATTTTTTTTTTTTTTTTTGAATTCAGGTGCAGAGATGTAACCAAAAAATTTGGTCAATGTGCACGGAAAACACATATTCAAAAGGCCCATCACCGACAAAGTCAAATTCCTGACACAAAGGCTAGCTTATAAGGTCCTTATTCCACAGCATCCGGAAGCAGAGTACTTCCAAAAAGATCATGGCAGGTTTTACTGGAGGCAAAAACAACATTTTCTTCCCATGCTCAGGTTCATGAATGTTTTAATTTTTATAGCTACAATTTTTAAGGGGGGGAGAAATCAACAGAATTTAAAATAGGAGTCTAGTATGTAATATTTTAGCTTCAATAGTTAACAACAGGCAACATTTTAAGCAACTAAATCTAGTTGACAGTGTTGAGCAATTCTATTAGCAGGTGCTATTGCTTTCACCTACTATAATGCAATTACACAATAAAGGGCCAGACTTTGAAAGTCTTATTAATTCTAATGAGAATGAGTGGTGCCATTTAAAGGCATGTTAAGGAAGTGCAGTAGGTACTGATGGTCTGCAAAAAGATTTATCAACAGACACTCCTCACAAATGTTATATTTAAGTCAAACAGACTGAAAAGGGACATCAGCTCATCACCTATAATTTCAATATAAACTTGACCTGCTCCTCTAAGCTGTTCTCAGGCACAAATGTCTTAACTTCATGACTTTTACCAACTGTTGAGCACAAAACATCGAGCCCTCCTTCTGCTGGGCTACCAAATGCAAACTTCACATATACTTTTTTAAAATTAAAAACATGAAAAACTCTTTTAATATCCAAAGTAGGAAAAAAAGTGTAACCTTAAAAATGTTCTCAGACTCAATATATTTTGAAGTTACTGCTAGTAAGAGTGGAGGAATGCACCTCCTGGTTCCTAACAAGGCTGGCAACAAGACCTGCAAACTAATGGCAAGTCTAAACACGGGAAAAAGCAGGGCCCTGAAACACTGCCATAGTCGAAAGTTGTTTGCAAAACGTACTCTATAAAAAAAGTGTTTATTTGAGGACTGATTGCTGTTTCCTCTTTTTAAGAGCCTTACAGAGGTAACAAATCCCTAGAAGTCTTTACTGAACAGGAAATACATTCCCGCCAGGAGGCTCTGAACGTACTGAAAACCAAAATACCTTTTTCTTTTTATATTAACTTGAAATGCACATACCTTAAGGCAGTAAGTAGATTTAAGGAGAAGAAAATTAACACATATCATTCAACATGAGCAACAGAACAAAACTCAGTATTTATCTCAAGGATAGTGAAGACCATCTTTGGTAACACGGGAAGTGTCTCATGAAATAAGCTGTATTAGTTAGGAATCCTGTATGCTCCATGCACTAATTAAGTTATTTTAATATTTTTGTGGTTGTTCTTCAGGGTAAAACCATCTTTTTTATTTTATTTATTTAATTTTATTTTTTATTGTTGACAAGCAGCTAGCATCATTTTGCAAACCTTCTTGCTCTCTGTTTAAAAGGCAGAGAGACATTTTTGGTGGCTGGGGAAGCACAGAGGGATCCTGCTCAGGATGGGGAGCAGCTCACCCCAAAAGCCTCTGTGTCCTCTAGGGACAGCACAGCTCTGTGACAGGTACCACTAGGGTTACTTCTAAAGATATGCTTAGTCTCAAGGTATTTTTGCAATCTGGAGGCATCAGTATATGACACGAGCACCCTCATACTTCATTTCCAGCCATAGAGAATGCAGTAAATGGATTATGCTTCAGTGCCATCCCATACTTCTACCTGCATTTCATGCAGGCTTTGAAAACAGGGGGAAAAAAACAGCATTGATGGACGTCCCTGTCTCAGACAGGACGAGGAAGAATGCAGCCTAAGCTTAAGGGGGAACATGGGATACGACATTTTAAATTGTACCAAATTTCATTTAGAATAGAGATTAACTTTTATCTCCTGCAATGGAATTTCATAGAGCCAAGAGTGTTGGAGGAGTTTATCATGAGACTACCTTTCAAGGGAGCTCTTTAAAAAATTAGTGTTAGAAGAAAGAAACAGCATTAAAGCAGGCTTAATACCATACAGGTCTATGCGTATATCTGGATACATTCATATGATCCTTTTTGCAAATAGGAAGATCTTTCTCAGAATACAGAATATTTTAATTTTGTTCTTCTAAAGTAGCACACAACATATCTGTACACTGGGACAGAATTCCATCTACCAGCTACCATCCAATTCCTTCTGATTCCATAGCAACACCATAGGATAATGACATTGTGCAGGAGATACAACCTTCTATTCACCCCAAACTCATTTTCCAATTGAAATGGTATCTTGTTCTACATATGTTTTCAGTGCGAGAGTTTGTCCTATGAATTCATTTAATAACTAAGCATATGGTCCAACTTCTCCTTCCCAGACCCCAGTCCTTTTCACAGCAGACTGTCATCCTGTGCATATGCATGAGGAAAAGCTTTTCAGTGTGCAAGGCTGCTGCTCAAAGGACGATCAGATGAGCTCCCTTCCATTAGCCTGCACTGAGGAGAATGCTATTGCCCATGTCATTTCGGTTATATACACTTGATGACACTGAAGCCTCTGAATATTTAGCATATAATCAGCTGTAATAAGATCAAATGCAGGGATTTGCTCTGAATTCCTCTGTATTTAAAACAGTCTTACAGCCAGGTATAAACAAGTTATCTCAGTGAGTGTGTGTGTGACCTAAAGCACACACAGTTTGCCAAAGTAATGCACTGCATGCCTTTAACATAAGCACAGCTTGTATATTTGGACTCTGAATAAATAACAATATAATGGCTTTCTCTGTTGTCTTTAAAAGGCAAGGATATTTTGACCTTGAAAAAAATGCTAATATGTTAAAATGTGTTTTATATTTGGGGATGACTCTCCCCAAAAGGGTCACAAGTTTTATTTCTTCCAGGACAATGTTCTGAATTATCTGAACATGAATTTTGGTATTTATTGTAGGGAAAACAATTTATTTGTAGAACGTATAAAGATATTATCGTGTATGTGTGTGGGTATGGGTACACACACCCATGTATACACAAACATATATGTTATAAACTTTTCTCTTAAGTTCAAATTATCCTTCCACAACAATAGGAATTTTATATATTTACTAGCACTCATCAGTATACCTGGAATAAAACTGAATGCATTTAAGAAATCTTTTGAACCTGATACTAGCATGTATTCTTAATTTATCACAGGGAGGAGGAATATAAGGTATGCTTTAGAAATGAACTACTCTCGAGTATAAAAGTTGCTCCTATCAGCAACAGAAGACTCCATTCCTGCATCTTTCTGCCTTTATTCATTTTCTGCAATATTTTTCTTAGTGACTTTATTGGTGTTTGGGGAAATCACGAACAGTTATTGCCAAGATAGAATCTGTTAAGATTCTCCATTATTAGGCATTTCTGCTCTCCATGAGAAGTGCTAGAGGTTAATAAGCCCGTTTCCCTGACCAGGTCAAATGCCCTTCCTCTTTGTCTTTACTATTCTGAAAGGCAGATTATTGAAGCTGAAATTAAAGACACTGATACAGCAACATGTAAAGTCTGTTTTGTGACGGTTTGTATTTTTTATATTAAGCTTACAAGTATACTGCTACTTTCCACATTTTTTTCCAGATCAATGGTAGACTGTAATGACTGAGGTCTGTGACATTTTTGTCAGCAAGCACCGATACAATACATAATGCAACACATAGCAATAAAGATGTAACAAGGAAATTCCAAAGACTTCTGGGTGCCTCCCTTCTTGATCTGAAGGCTACCTGTATGGCAAGCAGAAAACAAGTGTACCTCATTTTCCAAAGCTCACCTGAAGTTTCTCCTTTGGTCAGGCTGCTCTGAGCATAGATGGTAAAAATTGACTGTGCATTTGGAAATGCAGAGTGCAAAACTAATTTCAATTCAAAACATGAATTTCCCATGAAGTGGGAAAAAGATCATTTTGTAAGATATGTATATGAATTGAATACTATCAGGTACTACCATTCACAAAATGTTTTTATTTTCATCTTTTACTTTATCCATTCTTATTTTTATGTATTCTTGCACTTTGCTAATCACTTGACATGATTGTTAACTGTGGTTATGTTTTTGAGATATATGCATCTCTTTTTTAATGTAAGATAATTATACTGCTTTATAAATGCACATTAATCACTGGAACAAAATCTAGGTTTTTTGTTTGTTTTTCTAAAGTAAATCTAGCAGCATGCACTTTGGGAATAGATTTTTCTTACTTGAAAGGCTGCTTTCTATACACTCTGAAAAACTAAAGAAATCTGAGCAGTCTAAATGACTTGGCTCCCAAAGTCTAAAGGGTCTTTAGGTAAGTTTTGTCAGATGTGACAGGCATGGTTTGAAACACTTGTACCTTCAGCTGCAGCCAAATCTGGTTACTTGAGTTTACCAGGAGTGGAGCAGAACTGAAGTGTGCAGTGTCTGCTGGGCCACACAGATGGACCAGCACATTAAATACAACAGCTAGGATTTCTGTTGCAGTTGATGTGCCATAGCGTGAATGCTGGGAGCCCATGAGCAAGGCATGTCTATTTTTGTCACCCCTTTCAGTATTAACCCCTTGCAGGGCAAACAGCAGAAGCAATTTCATCTTCAGTCTAGCATATTAGTCTATTGATTTTTTTTTTTTTATTTACTTGCTAATTAAATACACTAGCACTTCATTCAATAAATTAAGATCTTACCCACAGGTTACAGATACCTACTTTATTATCCATCAAAAATGATGAGTCTGCCTTTAAAATTAAGTGCACCATATTTGATACGTAACTACACTTTTGGTGCTAAAAAAGACAAGATTCTATTAGGCAATCACTAAGCTCAACAGGATCTTTGCTGGTGACTTAATAGCAAGGGCTATGCTTTTAAGGGCAAAGCTTTAGAAGCAGCTTTTAAAAGCAGCTTTTAAAAAAACTGACCCTGCTTTTTCATGGATATAATAAGAAGATAATAATGGGTAGTTACCTGCTGATAGTTTTAGGAAAGTGAGAACTTGCCTTGTCACTTATACTTAAGGAGACACATACAATTATGACACTACTACTAGGATTGTTTTATCATGCACTTCTAAGTTACATATAGGATCATCCTAACAGAAAGATGTTAGAAAAGAAATGTCATATTTTTGACAGCCTGTTGCATCTAAGTCAGTTGCAGGGTTTCACCTACAGCATCAGTCACTCTGTATTGTTTTGTTGTTATTTGGATATATAGGTGCGAATCTACAGCTAGCAAGGTATCATATTTAGAACACCTTTCAAGGGAAAAGAAGGAAAACTCTTGTATGAACCATAAATTACAACTGAATAAACATCAGATTCTACAAAGCACTTGGAAAGGTCACAGTTCTTGGACTTCAGAATAACTAAGAACACTTTCCGGGCAGTATCTAAATACTGTGCATCTGTTGTGTAACACTGCATTACTCTTCTTTGGAAGTCTACTGTCTTCAAGGAATCCCAGTGTCATTAAAGAAACTAGCCGAGATAAATGTAGAGATGTGTCCGCATTAGGAAGAACACAATCACTGCAAAACAGCTGCCTTCATGTTGCTGTACATACTGGAGAAAACCAGGCCCTAGGTCACTGTGTAAGTGTGTAGCACCTTGGCATGCTGTGGAGCTCATGGTGCAGATCCTAGTGGAGGTGCAGACCAGGATCATCTCTCTACACCGCGTCCCCTCAACCCTCCTGCCAGAAGGTTTCTGCAGTTCTCACACCACGGGCTGGCTGCCTTCCAGAGAGCTGGCAAAGGAAGACACTGCACTTAAGGCTGTGATTTAATGGTCTTTGGCTTTTCATCAATACATCTGAAACTACATCCACCTATGCAATAATTAAAAAGAAAAAAAAAAAAACTCTAGTTACTCTCATCTGAACTCTAATTAAAACTTATTTCTCCCTGTGTACGTCCATCAGTCCTCAATCCTTTCAGTTGCAGAACAAGGACATTATAGCTCATCCTTCCTGTCGTTCACTTTAAATGAGCTCTCTCTCATCCCAGTTACTCCTACAGTATGGATAAACTCTAAAAACAGCACCTTTGCCTTAGCTAGCTTCATCTGTCAATCACAACTGTCAAAATTAGTGACAGCTCTGTTTGCTGTCCTTTGCAGAAACAATTGTGTGGAGATTTTTTGCTGATTTAAAAAAAAAGTCCTTGTTAATTCTGAACAGCAGATGTGTTTAAATTATAGATATTAGAGGATGAAAAAAAAGGAGACACTCTGGAAAAGCTCAGAACCCTTCACTGCCAGCAGAGTGGGGAATAAAGGTGTCCGAGGCTCTTGCCACATCTACCACTTTTATAAGAGCTCCTGCCTGCCTGCTGGAGGCACTGAACCTAGTCCAAGAATCGACAAAGACAGTAAGATACCTAACATGATTTAACTTCACTTGCTGATTATTTACTTGATATTATCCTGTTGAGCAAGATTTCACACAATTCACCCATTAAAAAAATAAAAATAAAAATCCAATAACAGATATTGAGAGTAACATTGCTGTCTGTGAGTCCTTCCCTTGCTCATGTCTTGGAAGAAATCTTTAACTGTTGGTAAAAAAAAAAATCATTGGTGTCCTAAATCCAGATAATTTTATTTTCAGAACTCCAGGTCCTAGGCTATTATATACAATATTTCAAAAGGAAGTGTCAGGACTAGACAAAGCCAATGATTTATGATTCATCTGGTATAACCTCAGATTTTCAGCAGCAACCTTTACTGAGTAATCTTTGGAAATGTGTAAGAAACCCTTAAACAGGAAACAGAACAGTATTCCTCTGAGAAAATATCTTTATCCTCCCTCCCCACCTCACAACTTGAAAGATTCCTTAAAATATAAGTTAATTATAATTTAAGGCACTTTTAGTTCTTTTAACTCTGCATGGCCACAGCAACTACATCTTTTTTTTTTTTTTTTCCCCAAATGCTTCTAGTTTGTTGGCTTCAGTGAAGTTCTTTGCATTTCACAAAAGCCCATGCTGGGTGCCACCAAGTGTCATTGCAGCATCACAGAAAGAGAATCCAACTGGCAGTAGGAGATCTCCATAGATCCTTTCCAGCTTCAACCATTATGTGGTTCTGTGAAATGGTCTCATTATTATTAGGCCAATAAAACAATGCACTTTCTGTTACTCTGCATTAGTGACGCTACTAAAGCTAAAGCAACACCCATATTATCAAGACAGTATCAGGATGTGTGAGCAATTCTAAATC